>JAXCGZ010017038.1:10000-15000 GCA_037179515.1 Halocaridina rubra
TACATTTTGCAGGTGAAAGTTGTGAAGAAAAGGCAGAATCATCTGCAAAGGCATGAAGAAGAGAGAAAGATGGGGATTGTAGAAGATCATTGATGAATAGAAGGAACAGAGTAGGTGAAAGGACAGAAACCTGTGGAACTCCACTGGTAACAGAGAAAGGGCTACATGTCGCACCATCAACAACTACAGATATAAAACGGTCAGAAAGAAAACTGGAAATCAGAGAACAGGGAGAAGGGGTAAAGCCATAGGCAGGGAGTTTGGCCAATAGAGCCTTGTAGCAGATTCTGTCAAAAGCCTTAGAGATATCAAGGGCGATGACAAAATATTCTTCATAGTTCCCCAGAGAAGAAAACCATACATGAGTAAGATAGGACAGGAGGTGACCAGTGGATCTTGTCTTGCAGAAGCCATACTGGCGATCGGAAATAAGTGAGTTAGTGTCAAGACGTTTCAAGAAATGAGCACTGAGCAAAGTTTTGAAAACTTTAGCAATAGAAAAGGTTATAGCAATAGGTCGGTAGTTTGAAGAAATAGAGCGGCCACTCTTCTTAGGAACATTTTGAACTAGAGCATGCTTCCAAGATGAAGGATAGATACTGGTTGACAGAATGAGGCAAAAAAGACGGCAAAGCATGGGAGCCAGTTCATCTTCAAATTCCTTAAGGAACCTTGCAGGAATACCATCGGGTCCAGACGCCTTGTTCGTCTTTAGCAAGCAAAGAACCTTATGAACTTTGTGTGAAGAAAGGATAAGGGAGGGCATAGGGTTAGAGAGGGGTAAAGATTGAGGGACAGGTGTGCTTTAATTGTTTATAGGAGAGCTGGCAGAAAAATGAGACTCAAATAGAGTGGGTTTCTCAGTGGGAAAGCAAGCTACGGAACCATCAGAACGAATGAGAGGAGGAAAGCTTGAGTTACAGAAATTTTTGATTAGGTTTTTGGCCAAGGACCAGAACATTTGTCAGTGGGAGAGGAGTTAAGGTCATTAACTTTACTCTTTATAAAGTTAGCCTAAGACCTACGAATCTGAGCAGTACAGTGATTCCTAGCTACAATAAAAGCAGAGCGAGTTAAATCGGAAGGTGAGCCTTGGTAAGACCGGTGTGCCCAATTCTTGGCCTGGATATCCATGGAGCAGGCACGGTCAAACCAAGGTTTAAGAGGAGAGAAAGTTCTCGTAGAAGAGGAGATGTATGCCTCCTTTCTCGAAGTTATGATCTCGGCAACTTTTAGGGCTACCTGATTATGGTTGCGGGACCAAAAGCAGTAGTCATCCCATGGGAAGTCAAAGAGGAAATTACTCAAATCTTCAAGTTGGGTATGCTCAAAGTGCCAAAAGCGGCACTGAGTAGGAGGGATTGATGAAGGGGGAGCGAAAATGGAAGAGATTGTGAGCACAGAGTGGTCAGATTTACCAAGAGGGGAAAGTGAAGCGTGAAAGAAGCAGATCTATTAGGAGGTGCGAGGATAAGGGCAGAACCAATACTACCGCCAGGCGTGTCTGTCCTCAAGCCAAAAGTGGAGTCAACATGATCCCCGGAGATTCTTCACACCTCTTTATGCCAGGCTGTGGACCTTCCATAAATAATAGCAAATATGAGGAAAAAAAGGCAAAAAGAAACATGTGGGGAGTATTGTGACTTGTCCAATGCAATGGAATAGCAAGAGATGTGTAACGAATACGCCAGAATATTCGGTGTAGATGTAGGCATAAGGAAAGAACCGTCCTGAAGGAAGACTCAACCCGGAGCTGTCTGGACCAGTCCTTGTTACATCTGTAATACCTTCAGTTGTAGTCTTTCAGCGGGCGGCTGGTGCCATGGCCACCCTACTATACATGTCTATGAGGGTAGGCTGAAAAAGTTAGACCCACAACCATGTGAAACCAAAATTAAGAAAGGGGGGGATATATTAAAGGTTTTTATATTCCTCCATGGTTTTAGCATCATATATAGTGAGCGATGCTCTGATGTGGTTGGCTCTAAGATGGAGATCATAGATAAGTTTTTCATAAGAAAACTTCTATACAAGGTGTAAGGAGGTTCTTATATAATGTAAGTATAGCTGGTAACTAGAATTTCCTAAGCGAAGAAAGTGTAAACACTGAAGGCATGCGTAGTTTTAAGGAAAACCATGATAAGAGTTAGTGAATAAGAAAAAAAAAAAAAAGGGAGGAAGGGTTGCGGACTTGGAGAGTTTTCCTCTGAGCAAATTTGAATATTCACAGTCATGTAAACACTCAAATATATGCATACAGATCAGTAAACATATAAACAAGTATATTTGTATTCGTACCCTCCACAGGTGCTGTGTTTGTCTTGGCATTTTCCCTTATTAGAGTATTGGTATCCCAAGAACTTTTGAATGGATATTTGTATCTTGCTCAGAGCTTCGCTGTAAGTCCTGATTTGCTGAATGGCATTCAACTCTTTTCGTTGTAGTTCTGTCTGTACAACTGCAAAAACACAGATAACGTTTAAAAAAAGCTATAAGTACTCTAAAATAATGAAGACACCTTCTCTTCCTATCTCGTATGGGTTGGCGGCATGCCTGTTCACGTATAAAATAGATTTCATTGTGCATCTTTGGTATGCTCACGAGCTCCTGTTCTCTCTCTTTTTTTATTTCGGTAATTAAAGTTTCTTTATTCAAGCTTATTTCCGATTTATGCTTTCCAAAACCACCCTCTTCACTCATTAGATAATATATATACAAGTTTTGCCCTACTGTGGGACTTTGTCCCTTAGAGGCAAAACACCTACAACGTCTACTGTTACTACTGCTAATATTAGTGGTGATAGTAACAATGTCAGCAGTAATCGTTTTTTTAAGTAGTATTCATAAAGTAATAGAGTGGTTGAAGCAAACAGTTGACATTACTAAATAATATATTAGCTATCATATTTATGTATAATAAATAATTCCTGCCATTTTCACCATAAGAGTGATATAAGTTTACATGTTGACCTTTGACACAGACTTTCAGAACTACTCTTAGGTATCATCTCATAAAGGTGCAACTCTGTTACAAATATCACATATCCATAGGTGTAAATAACGAGCTGAATCTGGTTAAGTCTATTACTTACAAAAAGAATCACACGTTTGGTTCATAACTCTTTTCACCATGTCTTGCACAAGTGACACCTTGTTCTGGGTCTCTTTCAGGTAAGCTTCAATGGACTGGAAGTTATATTGGTCTTGTTGATGCAGGGTTGCAGTGCCTACATCGGCTACTCCCTGAATGGTGCCTTTAATTGATCTAGCACTTGCGTTGATGAGGGCACTGGCTATGATAATCAGGAGAAGCAGTGGCGTGGATGGGTTAGCCATCTAGAACAAGGGAAGGTGTGCATTATATAACTTTATGAGAGAGAGAGAGAGAGAGAGAGAGAGAGAGAGAGAGAGAGAGAGAGAGAGAGAGAGAGAGAGAGAGAGAGAGAGAGAGAGAGAGAGAGAAAACTAGGATTTGTTAAATGGCACATAAATCTGTAATAATAATAATAATAATAATAATAATAATAATAATAATAATAATAATAATAATAATAATAATAATAATAATAATAGCTACACTCATCCATACATACATACCGTTACAATGGTCGCAATCCCATATTAATGGGGTTGCCGAATCAAAGCATCAGAAGCCAAACATACTCAGCCTCTTGGGGATAAAGAGTTGCCACCATTTCCCTACCACCCTGCTTAGGTAATCCACACTGCTTCATTGCATGGCAACCCCTCGGCCACACGTATTAACAACAACAACAATAACAATAATAATAATAATAATAACAACAACAACAACAACAACAACAACAACAACAACAACAACAATAACAATAATAATAATAATAATAATAATAATAATAATAATAATAATAATAATAATAATAATAATAATAATAATAATAATAATTATAATAATGTTAGTTCTGGTTTTACGTCACGCACTCCCTTTTCAATTAAGGGCTAGGACGGTTGCCTCCTTGCGAAGGACTTGTTTTGGCAGATGTTTTCGTTACCCTGAGTGCATGCCCTTGCTAACCTCAGACCGTGACGGGGCGCGAACCCTCGACCTGACGCCTCAGAGTCGCAGACGCCAATGTTTGAGCCACGGTGACTACAATAATAATAATAATAATAATAATAATAATAATAATAATAATAATAATAATAATAATAATAATAATAATAATATTGATAATGATAATAATAATTGTAATAATAATAACAATCATAATGATAATAATAACAACAACAACAACTGCAATTATGATGATAATAATAATAATAATTATAATGATAATAATAATAATAATAATAATAATAATAATAATAATAATAATAATAATAATAATAATAATAATAATAATAATAATAATAATGATAATAATAATAATAATAATAATAATAGATAAGTACGTACCCTGCATTAGAGTGAAGTTATGAATGGATTCTTGTAATCTAGAAGGCACACCTATTTACAGTCTGTTCAGGTCGCGTGACAAAACATAACAGGGTAAGATTTCCTCTACCATTATTATACCTGGGGGCTAGCATCTCATGTCACACAAAAATGTACGCACAAACACACGCACACACGCGAGCGCACACACACACGCGCGCGCGCACACATAGTTAATGCTATCTCAATCCATAGTTTTAAGGACAGGTATGATAAGTATCACTAAGTCTAAAATGGAACCGATCAGGAGACGGGAAGATACGAGCTTTGGGCTCTTTCCCGTAAACACAATTAGGTAATCAATTAGGTAATCACACACACACTTAAGTTTGACTACTCGGTGGCTGGAGTACAACGTCATGAGACAGAAAATGAGAGAGATCTAGGAGTAAACATACTGGCAGATTTGTCTCCAGAAATACATATAAATGGCATAGTAAGGGCAGCATATGCATTCTTATCAAATGTAAGGGTAGCCTTCAGGCACATGGACAAGGAAATGTTCAGAAATATTTATGTAACCTAT
>JAXCGZ010017038.1:20000-35000 GCA_037179515.1 Halocaridina rubra
GCTTCCTAATAAGTCTCCCATGTGGAACAGTGTCAAACGCTTTCTGGAAGTCTAGGAATATGCAATCTGCCCAGCCCTCTCTTTCCTGTAAGATTAGGCTTACCTCATCATAAAATTCTAATAAGTTTGTTACTGTTGATCTACTTTCTCTGAAGCCATGTTGCCTCACTGACAAAAAGTTGAAGGATTCCAAGTGAAGAGAGATATGTTTCCTTAGTAGTTTCTCCATAACTTTGCAAACTATGCTGGTCAAGGAAACTGGTCTATAGTTCAGAGCCGCATCCCTCCTTCCCTTTTTGAAGATAGGTATCACATTTGCTTGTTTCCAGCATCTTGGAATCTCCCCTGACTCCAGTGACTTTTTAAATATGATACTTAGTGCCACTGATATTAAGTTTGCGCATTTTTTAAGCACATGAGGGGATATGTCATCAGGATCTGTAGCTTTATGAACATCTAAATCCATCAGCGCTTTGCATACCTCTGTGGCTGTAAGGTTGATGTTCTCTAATGCCAGCCTTTGAGCTTCTATCTCTGCAATCTGAGGGGGTGGGGTATTTTCTACTGACTGAAACTCCTTGTTCAATTCTTTGCAGATCTCTTCATCCGTCTCAGTGATGCTTCCATCCGCTCTCTTTAGCCTTAAAACCTGTTCTTTTACCTTCAGTTTTCCTCTGATAAAGCTGTGGAAAAGCTTGGGATTTTCTTTAGCCTTCCTGGTGATGTCCCTCTCATAGTCTCTCTCTGCCTCTCTCCTTTTACTTAGGTAGTCATTTCTTGCTCTTTTGTAGGTTTGCCAGGCATTTATGTTTTTTCTCCTCCTATACCTTTTCCAGCATTTGTCTATCCACTCCTTAGCTCTTTTACACCCATTATAGAACCATTTCTCTCTGGCATGAATTACACCTACTTTGGTGACAGGTATGCAGCAATCTACTATCTTCCCATATTTCTCACAAAAGATGTCATACATTTCTTGTACAGATTTGTTGTAAAACAAGGTTCTCCAGTCAATAACTGCAAAACGCTCATTCATTTTGATGTAATCTTCTTTCGGATAGTTCCTCCTCATGTCCTCAGTGCCTCTACTCTCAGGTAGAATATCTTCAATGATATTCTCCATCAACAACACACAGTGGTCACTCTTTCCAATTGGTGGTTCATACTCAATTTTTTCAATATCCAACACATTATCTGTGAATACTAGATCAAGTAGTGATGGCTCATCCCCACTCCTGGCCCTCGTTGGTTCCATTACATGTTGGTGTAGGAAATTTCCTTGTACGCAATCTAGGAATCTTGCCCCGAATGAGTCCTCACCACTGTGTGGGTCAAGATTTATCCAATCTATCTCTTTATGATTAAAATCTCCCATAATCAAAATCCTACATTTTTTTTTCCCGTGCCATGTTAACAACTGAGTTTATGACTTCAATAGTACCTATATGACTTTCCTCATAAACTTCAAGCCTATTCTGGTTCCTTGGTGGGTTATATACAACAGTTATTATAATGCTCTCTGACCCAGTATTTATGCGAGCAACAAGAAATTCCTTGAACTCACTTTCTATAGCCAAGTTTATTTCTTCAACTTGAATCCTTTCACTTATGGGCAGTGCTATCCCTCCACCAGTCCTCTCAGATCTTTCAACCCTTAGTATTCTGAAGCCCTTAGGAAAAACTGTGACACTGTTTATGTCCTCACTCAACTTAGTCTCTGTAATTGCTACTATATCTGCCTTACTGTTGTGAATCCTATCTTTTAATTCTACTGCCTTACCAGCTAATCCATCAGCATTTGTGTATAACAATCTTAATGAGGCTCAATCCCTTGATCTTCTGTCATTATCTTCTTTATCTCCCCTTTGTCTGGAAGAACTCTGAAAAAAAAAATTTTCTTCTCTTTTTCATTTCTTTCCTCATTTAACCTTCTTGCCTCTTGCAAAAAGTTTTTGATCTTTCCCATCTCTTCCTGTGTTCTGTATCATCTAATGAACACTTCTTTGAATTCTTGAAGGTCTTTTATACTTTTTTTTTCTCAACAATATTTCCCTACATGTTTCCCCTCTCTCAAAGGTTAGTTTTGTTGGTCTCGGCTTTCCTTCCCTCGAATATTTACTTAGTTGGTGTATGTTTACAATATCCTCAGGACCACAAACTACTCCAAGCTTTCTTATCAGGTGTACAACCTTAGCTTTATTTTCTTCAAGTCTCCCCTGCTATGTTGGCTCCTGGGATTCGCTTATGCCTGAGATTACCACTGTCTTCTCTTTATCAAGTGCTTGTTTGATGAGTGGATTTGCCCTTTCCATCACAACGTCTTTTATTTTTCGATTACTGTCTCTTTATAGTCAACTGTTTGTATGTTTTCCAGTGCCACCACCTTTACAGCCTCCTTTTCTGCCACATGTGTGTGTGTTTTTGTATGCACACTCGTGTGTGTGATATATATATATATATATATATATATATATATATATATATATATATATATATATATATATATATATATATATATACACACACACACAAAGGAGATCCAAGCGCTTTCGTATATTTCCAATATTCATCCTCAGGGCAACTAAATATACAATATAAAAGGAAACTTCAAAGAGAACATCAGGCTTCCCCCCAAAAAAATAACTACAGATTATGCAGTATGTAGTAAAAATTCTTTTATTATACAATATGTACTAAACACTATTCTAAAGCAATTGAATTGCCTCTGATTGTCTAATTTACGGAAATGACATAATATATCAAATCTGCTTAATTAATTATTAATGGGTCATTTACTAAAATGTTTTTAAAACAACTGTCCAAAAATGAAAAACTGTCAATTGCTAATAACAATTAAAAGGTCATTTATCACAATAGCAAAATCAGTCTAAAAAGATTTTTTCCAACATATTTAAAGAAAGAAAATAATTAAATACAGCTTGAAAGATGATATATAAATAAAGCTATGAAATGAAATTCTTGAGTTAAAAAACTATTTTTTTCATAAAATGTTACCACACAAATATTACTTATATAAACTATTTACAATTACAAAGAATACATAACATAATTTTTTTTTACTAAAATGTGAAAAATTTTGAAATTTCTTTAGTGAGTAAAGAATTTAATGTATATAATCCTGGACATCTGTTCAACTTATGCTGCTCTTGTTTTTATTATTGGCGATTCCATTACATTTCTTTTTATTAGGTTTTTGCAAGAACATATTACTTTCGAATTTTCCCAAATCTATTTTATGATCTTTATTTTTTATATGTAAAAAAAAAAATCATATACTCCCCCCCTTCTTACGCAGGATTAATGTTGTTGTATATCCTTATTGTTATGTTTTCCTGTCTCACCAATATATACAGAATTGCAATTTGAGCAAGGTATTGAAATTGCTATATATATATATATATATATATATATATATATATATATATATATATATATATATATATATATATATATATATATATGTGTGTGTGTGTGTGTGTGTGTGTGTGTGTGTGTGTGTGTGTGTGTGTGTGTGTGTGTGTGTGTGTGTGTGTGTGTGTGTGTGTGTGTGTGTGTGTGTGTGTGTGTGTGTGTATGTGTGTGTGTGTGTGTGTGTGTGTGTGTAAGTAAGTAAGTAAGTAAGTAAGTAAGTAAGTAAGTAAGTAAGTAAGTAAGTAGGCAGGCAGGCAGGCAGGCAGGCAGGCAGGCAGGCAGGCAGGCAGGCAGGCAGGTAGGTAGGTAGGTAGGTAGGTAGGTAGGTAGGTAGGTGGGTAGGTAGGTGTGTAGGTAGGTAGGTAGGTAGGTATGTTTATATTATATATACAGATAGATAGATAGATAAATATATAGATATATATGTATATATGTATGTGTGTATGTATGTTTGTACGTACGTACGCATATTAGTGTTTTTTAGATGCATCTTGCTGTGCTTAACTCTTAGTGATTGTTGCACATGAAATCACAAAACAAAGCAAAGTTTATATTCATCGTATTTATATGGTTTTACAGAAATAAGAAATGGTAATTGATTAACGCATAAGGGGCCACTGTGACATTAAAAGTTAATTCATATATTTTTATCTTCAAGAATACCTCCTTCGTGCTCCCTTGCGTGCCTTAAAAGTCGATAAAACAGGGTGGAACGATGGGACTGGGATCCCCTCATTTGTATTTTCCTCCCGCAAAGATACGTCATTTTTACTATGACTCAGGCACCCCCCTTATAGGAGGGTCTCTGTCTTTTGTATATATTATTATAATAATACTCACTTTTCTCATTTAGTCTATTCGTTTATTTATATTTTTTATGAGTGTGACACCAGGACAGGCAAAAAAATTGCCCTCATTAGGTCCGGGCCCCAAGAAATCATTAAGACAAAGTAAAAGGTTAATGAAAAGGCAGAAATAAGGTTATGATACACAATACGAAAAAGACAGGCTGAAGGAAAGGTCAAAATGCTGAGAACCTATAGATATGGCAGGATTAGACCCTGAGCTGACGATAAATCCACATTTTGAAGGAAGATGTATCATAAGAATTACGAAAGACAGAAGGAGGAAGCGAGTTCCAGAGACTGGATGGGAAGCAGAAGTCGCTCCACCGGCCAATCTGCGAACTACAAATCTCCACACAGTACTTGTGAGATGAGGCCACTTTGCGAGTGTTACGAAATCTCGGCAGTTGGGGAAGGATGCAACTCTCCAACTTATCAAAGCAGTGATGGAAGTAGTGGGATAGAAAAGAGAAAGAGATGATACCTTTCCATGCAGAGAAAGGGAATCCAGAATAGAAGTAAAGGAAGGGCCATTGATGAGTTTGACTGCCTTAGATTCAACACTATCAAGAAGGTAATATAAAAAGAAGCACCCCAGATGTGCAAGCAGTATTCTAAGTATTAACAGAAAAGACATTTATAGATTATAAGTAATGGGAAGAGGAAAACGAGACAGAACCTCCAATTTTTTTTTTTTTAATATTTAGAGATTTGGGCTATGCGATTCCTCCGAGACAAGAAAGCGGCTATCTTTTTTTTTTTTTTTATAAAGGTGACACCGGGACAGGCAAAAACTATCCTCATCAATAAAGACCCGGGCACGATAAAACACCAAGACGAAGAAAAAGAAAAAGGTTAAGGAAAAGGTAGAGATGAAGTAATGTTACACAAAGGGAAACGACAGACAGAAAAAACAATCAAAGTACAAAGGACCTAGAGATATGGATGATTAGGCCGTGAGATGACGATAGATCCGCTTTTTGAAGGATGACAGGTTATAAGAATGAGGAAAGACAGAAGGAGAGAGAGAGTTCCAGAGTGTGGATGTCGATGGGAAGAAGCAGTTGCTGCCCCGACCAATCCGTGAACTACAAATCTCCACACAGTACCTGTGAGACGAGGCCGCTTGGCGAGTGTTATGCGACCTCGGCAGTGGGGGAAGGATGCAACTCGCCAACTCATCAGAGCAGCGATGGAAGTAGTAGTGATAGAAAGGAGAAAGGGAAGATACCTTACTGCGAAGAGAGAGAGAATCCAGATTAAAAGCACGAGAAGGATCATTACTAAATCTGACTGCCTTAGATTCAACCCTATCAAGGAGATAAGGATAAGAAGAACCACCCCAGATGTGTTAGCAGTATTCTAATCAGGGATGGATAAGACCTTTATAGACTTTAAGCAACTGTAAAGAGGAAAAGTAATGACGAAAACGAAATAGAACCCCCAACTTTTTTTATGAAAATTTAGAAATTTGGAATATGTGATTCCTCCAAGACAAGTTAGAGGCTATATGGATTCCTAATACTGTATGCTGATAGAATTAAGAGGGTAAATTTCGTTAGTTTAAAAGACATTAGGGTTATCAGGAGTAGAAAATAAAGAGATAGCCAGACACTGTGTCTTGGAGACATTAAATTTAACTAAATTTTGAGTGCCCCACTCAAAATACCCTTTGCAAATCGGAGTTGAAAGTAGAAGAAAGAGTGATACAAGACTAATTACGAGTAGCAGATGAAGAATGTGAAGTAAAAGCAGAGGAAAAGAGAAGGGTAGAGTTATCAGCAAAGGCATGAAGAAGAGAGAAAGATGGGGATTGCAGAAGATCATTGATGAAGAGAAGGAACAGAGTAGGTGAACGAACAGAGCCCTGTGGAACACACTGGTAACAGAGAAAGGGCTAGATGTCGCACCATCAACAACTAATATGTTAATAGAATTAAGAGGGTAAATTTAGTTAGTTTCGAAGACAATAGGGATATCAGAAGGAGAAGAAGATTAAGAGATAGCCAGAAATTGTTTCTTAGAGGTATTAACTTTAACTAACTTTTGGGTGCCCCACTCAAATATCCTCTGCAAATCGGCGTTTAGATTAAAAGAAAGTTGAGACTGATTACGGGTAGCAGATGAGGGTAGTGAAGAGAAGGCAGAAGAGAAATGAATGGTAGAAATGTCAGCTAAGTCATGGAGGAGAGAGAAGGATGTGGGCTGAAGAAGATCGTTGATGAAGAGAAGGAACAGAGTAGGAGAAATGAACAGAGCCCTGTGAAACAACACTGGTAACAGGGAAAGGGCTAGATATTGCGCCGTCAACAACCACTGATATAAAATGGTCAGTATGAATACTGGAATTCTGAGAACAGAGAGAAGGGGTAAAGCCATAAGCAGGGAGCTTGGTCAACAGAGCCTTGTACCAGACTCTGTCAAAAGCCTTAGAGATATCAAAGGCGACGACAGAGGATTCCCCATTGATCCTCAAAGAGGATGACCTTACATGAATAAGATAGGACAGGAGGTCACCAGTGGATCTTGCCTTGTGGAAGTCATGTTGGTAATTGGGGATATGCAAGTTAGATTCAATATGTTTCAAGAAGTGAAAATTGAGCAAAGATTTGAATACTTTATCTACAGTAAAAGTTAGGGCAATAGGTCGGTAGTTTGAGGGAATAGAGCGGTCACCTTTTAGGAACAGGTTGAACTAGAGCATACTCTTAAGATGAAGGATGGATACTGGTTGAGAGAATGAGTCAAAAAAGACGGCAAAGAGCTGGAGGCGGTTAATATGCAAACCCCTGAAGGGACCCTACAGGGATGTCTTTGGGTCCGAATTCCATGTTCATCTTTGGTAAGTGAAGGACCTTATAGACTTTGTGAGTAGAAAGAATAAGGGAGTGCATAGGGTTAGAGAAGGGTAAAGTATGAGGGACAGGTGTGCTGCAATTGGTTACAGAAGATTTGGCAACAAATGAGAGCCAAAGACAGTGGCTTTGCAATTGGGAGAGCAAGCTATAGAACCATCAGAACGAATGGATTTTGGCTAAGGACCAGAAACATTTATCAGTGGGAAAAGAAGTTAAGGTCATCAACTTTCCTTCTTTAAAAGGAAGCTTTAGACCTTTGAATATGAGCAGTACAGCAATTCCTAGCTGTAATAAAAGCAGAGCTAGTTAAATCAGAAGGAGAAGCTTGGTATGAATGGTATGCCTAAACCTTGGCCTGAATAGCCATGGAGCAGCAACGATCATACTAATGATTAGAAAGAGAAAAAATTTTCATAGCGGTGGGGAGGAACACCTTTCCCGAAGTTATAATATCAGCAACTGTTACGACCAAAAGCAGTAGTCATCTCATTGGAAGTCAGATCATCACACTGGGTACACTGAAAGTGCCAAAGGCGGTGTTGTGTAGAAGGAATTAATGGAGGGGGAACAAAAATTAAAGAGATTGAGATCAGACAGAATAATCAGATTTACCACGAGGGGGAAACACAGAATATGAGTAGATTGAAGGATTAGAAGTAAGAAATAGGTCAGGAGTGTTACCTGTCTGCTTGTGGCGATCAGGAACACGAGTAGGATGTTTGCTAATCTGTTCCAGATCGTGAGTAACAGAGAAAGCAAAGACCTCACTTCCTCCCACATCAGTGTGGGAAGAATTAAACCACTCACTGTGGTTTCATGAGCCTTGCAATAGGAGTGTTGGTTTTGCAGTAGTGTTAAGTGTTGCAATAGGAACAGACCTCTCAAGATATTATTTGTTTCAATATTTTGGGCTGTTAGCATATAGTTCCTATTATTTTTTGTTTAATCATGGAACATGAATATGTTTTAAGTAGAAAATGTTACAAATAATGATTCCATTTTTATTTTTATTTTAATCCCCAGCTCCATCATGTTTATGTCCACCTCCTTACGTTCAAACAGGGTGCAGCTATTACTCTTTGGGTGCTGTCTTCGTCCTCTGAAATACCTTGTATGTCCTTATTTGATTTATGAGTGTGACACCAGGTTGGGAAAAAACCCTAATCAGTCCCAGGCACCAAGAAATCGAGAAAGTAAAGACAACCTGAAATGGGGAGTGTTGTAACTAGTCAGACATGAAGGACTAATAAGATTTGTGTGACGAATATGCCAGAATATCCGATGTAGACGTAGACATAGGAAAATAACGATAGCTAATATCTAAACAGAAAAATACGTATTAAAACAACGATGTGCTGATATTACTAATCTTCCCTTTAAGGGTAATTGTATTGGCAGGATTGTCTTCGGGGGGCATATAGATAGTTTAGCATGGTTTCTTAGCAAGCTTATGGGAGGCATTAAGAAATATGGATTATGAAATGTTCAGAAATATTTACATAAACACACGCAAGGCACAGGAAATACCAACGGGCGATTGTGAGGGGATTGTTGCACTCATAAAACTTGTTTACAGAAAATATTGGAGGGTAGTTATGAAGAAACCCATATATTGCACCCAGAATACACCAAATGAGTACTATGTGGCTGTGAAGGGAGCAATACTTTAATGCATTACATTATGGGAAGCTTTCAATTATAGGACTTCAGTCCCCTTGGTCTGTGTTATTTTGAACTTGGCATATATTTCTGTGACCCTGACGATGTGTATTCTATATTAAGAGGATATCCGGCACTGAAAATGTAAATAACAGTGTCTGTGATATTTCTTTGAGTGTCTTAAATCTCGCACGGACAAACGAGTTACCATATATTAACAATATGATAACTGTGTTTTATCAAAGTAATCTTCTTTGTGAAATTTACTAATTAATGGAAATTTATTGTATATGTAATTTTTATGAGTGAGATTGTATTGATATCCTTTTATGCAAATGAGGGAGTAGTCTGCATGCACATGCACCTCATGCAAGGCTCCAGGTCCAAATGAAATAAATGGTGGGAGTTATTTCAGAGAGAATTAGATATATGAACTTGACAGATGACACGTCCGCATTCGAATGATCTGTGTGTAGACGGCTGTTTGACTCGTAAGTAAAACAGAGTAATTACCTAATTGTAAATACCTTATTGTGCTTACGGGAAAGAGCCCCACGCTCATAACTTCCCGTCTCCTTATCGGTTCCATTTTGTACTTAGTGATACTTATCATACCTGTCCTTACAACTATGGACTGCGTTAACATTAACTACCTCCTCGCTAAGCGAATTCCAATTATCACACCTTACACTTAAACATACTTCCTTACATCCTGCAAAGAAGTTTTCTTACCAAGCTTCAAACTATGACCTCTGATTCTAGTGCCAGCCATATCATAATATCGATCCCTATCCACTCTGTCCATGTGCCTGAGGGCTATCCTTACATTTGCTAAGAAAGCATATGCTGCCCTTACTACGCCATTTATATGCATCTCTGGAGACAAATATGCCAGTATGTTTACTCCTAGATCTCTCTCATTCCCCGTCTCTTGAAATTCTGCTCCTGCTATTGAGTATTCAAGCTTGGGCGTTCTTGCACTTGAACCAATTCTCATTACCTTACATTTTGAAGTATTGAGTTTCAATAACCACTTTTCTGACTACTCATGCAGACTAAGTCTTCCTGAAGTTCTCTACCATTGTTCTCGTTTCTTACTTTCTTCACAATCTTTCCATCATCTGCAAGCATACTTAAGAATGAGTTTACAGACTTTGATAGTTCATTTATATATAAAAGGAACGAAAGTGGCCCTAAACCTGAGCCCTTTGGTAACCCACTACTAACTCTTCTCCATTTAGACACTGAATGTCTTACTCTAACCCTCTGTTCCCTTCCTTCTAAGTAAGTTTTTATCCATTTCAAGACATTTCCACCTATTCTCGCCATTACTTGCAGCTTTTAAATAAGTCTCTCATGTGGGACCGTAGCAAATACCCTCTGGAAGTCTAGGAATATGCAGTCGGCCCAGCCTTGTCATTCCTGTAAGATCCGGCTTACCTCATCATGAAATTCTAATAAGTTTATTACTGTTGATCTACCTTCTCTGATACCATGTTGTCTCACTGACAAAAAGTTGAAGGATTCCAGGTGGAGAGATGTGTTTTCTCAGTAGTTTCTCCATAACTGTGCAAACTATGATGATCAAGGAACCAGGCCTGTAGTTTAGAGCGGTATCCCTCCTTCCCTTTTTGAAGATATGTACTACGTTCGCTTATTTCCAGCATCTTGGAATCTCCCCAGATTCCAGCGACTTTTCAAATATGATACATAATTAAGCCAATACTGATTTAGCGAATTTTATAGGTACGTAAGGGGATATATCATCAGGACCTGTAGCTTTATGGGCATCTAACTCCATTAGAGCTTTGCATACCTCAGTGGCTCAAAAGATGATTTTCTCTAATACCGGCCCATGAGCTTCTGTCTTTACAATCTGAGGGAGTGGGGTATTTTCTGCTGTAAATGCTGCCTGAAACTCCTTTTCAATTCATCGCATATCTATTCATCCATTTCAGTGATGCTTCCATCTGCTCTCTTTAACTTTAAAGCCTGTTCTTTTACCTTCAGTTTTCTTCTGAGAGAGCTGTGGATAAGTTTCAGGTTTTCTTTAGCCTTCCCGGTGATAACCCTTTCATAGTTTCTTTCTGCCTCTCTTCTTTTACCTAGGTAATAATTTCTTGCTCTTTTATAAGCCTGCCAGGAAATTATGTTTTTTCTCCTTCTATTCCTTTTCCAGCATTTGTCTGTCCACTCCTTAGCTCTCTTCCACTCATTACTGAACCATTTCTCTCTGACATGAGTAACTCCTATTTTGGTGGGAGGTATGCAACAATATGCTATCTTCCAATATTCCTCACAAAATATGTACATTTCTTGTACAGATTTATTGTTAAATAAGGTCTACCAGTCAATAACTGCAAAAGTCTCATTAATTTTGATGTAATCTCCTTTTGGTTAGTTCCTTCTCATATCCCTCTAAGCACCTCTACTTTCAGGCAGAACATCTTCGATGATATACTCCATCAAGAACACACAGTAGTCACTCTTTCCAAATGGTGGTTCATACTCAAGCTTTTAAATATCCAACACAATATCTGTGAATACTATATCAAGTAGTGATGGCTAATCCCTACCTCTGGCCCTCGTTGGTTCCAGTACATAATGGTGTAGGAAATTCCTTTGTATGCAATCTTGAAATCTTGCCCTGAATGAGTCCTCACCACTGTGCAGGTCAAGATTTATCCAATCTATCTCTATGATTAAAATCTCCTATAATCAAGATCCTACATTTTTCTCTCTCCCGTGCAATGTTAACGGTTGAGTTTATGACTTCAATAGTATCCATATGACTTTCCTAATAATCTTCTAACCTATGTTGGTTCCTGGTTGGTTGTATACAACAGTTATTATAATTCTCTCTAACCTGGTATTTATGCGGGCAGCAAGAAATTCCTTGAACTCACTTTCTATAGCAGAGTTTATTCATTCAACCTGATATCTTTCACTTATGAGCAGTGCTATCCCTCCACCAGTCCTCTCAGATCTTTCAACCCTTAATATTCTGAGCCCCTTAGGAAAAACTGTGACACTATTTATGTCCTCACTTTACTTAGTCTCTGTAACCGCTACTACATCTGCCGCACTGCTGTAAATCATCCTTTAATTTTACTCCCTTACCAACTACCCCATCAACATTTGTGTACAGCAATCTTAATGAGGCTTCATCCCCTTACCTTCAATCATTATCTTCTTTATTTCCCCTTGGCGGGAAGAACTCTAAAACGAAATGTTTTTTTTTTATATTTAATTTCTTCCCTCATTTAACCTCTAACTTATTGCAAAAAGTTTTTATCCATCCTTCTCTTTATGTGTTCTGTATGGTCTAATGAATACTGTTCCAAATTCTTAAAGGTCTTTCAGTTTTTTCTCATCAACATTATACAGTTATGTGTGTGTAATTACCTAACTGTAATTACCTAATTGTGCTTACGGGAAAAAGCCCCAAGCTCGTAACTTCCTGTTTCCAGATCGTTTCCATATTGTACTTAGTGATACTTATCATACTTGTATTTATAAATATGGATTGAATTAGCATTAACTACCTCCTCGCTTAGCGAATTCAAATTATCAACTACTCTTACACTAAAAAAGCAATTCCTTACATCCTGCAAAAAAGTTTTCTTACGAAGCTTCGAACTATGACCTCTAGTTCTAGTGCCAGCCATATCAAAATATCGATCCCTATCCACTCTGTCATAACCATGAAGGAATTTAAAAACTCTCACATATCCCCCCCCACTCTTCTAGCTTTGAGTGATGGTAAGTCTAATTCCCTCAGCCTCTCATTGTAACTGAGATTGCGTATTTCTGGCACCAGTTTCGTGGTATGCCTTTGAACTTTTTCAGCTTAACTACATGCTTTTTCAAGTGCGGATTTTAAAAGGGGGCTGCATATTCAATCTTTGGCCTCACATAGGTTACATAATTATTCCTGAACATTTCCTTGTCCATGTGCCTGAAGGCTACCCTTACATATGCTAAGAAATCATATGCTGCCCTTACTATGCCATTTATATGCATTTCTGGAGACAAATCTGTCAGTATGTTTACTCCTAGATCTCTCCCATTCTCTGTCTCTTGAAGTTATACTCCTGCCACCGAGTAGTCAAGCTTGGGTCTTCTTGCACTTGTACCCATTCTCATTGCCTTACACTTTGAAGTATTAATTTTCAATAGCCTCTCTCTCTCTCTCTCTCTCTCTCTCTCTCTCTCTCTCTCTCTCTCTCTCTCTCTCTCTGTGTGTGTGTGTGTGTGTGTGTGTGTGTGTGTGTGTGTGTGTGTGTGTGTGTGTGTGTGTGTGGATGGGGTGAGTTAATGATACACAAATAGAAAAAAACATTACTTGTTTTTGCTTATCACAGGAAGTGATTCATTTGTATTCCATCCATATGAACCAAAACACTTGTTATTAGAACATTCAGCGCCATGTTTTATGGCAACAAAGAGAAAACGAAATAATCACACACATTTAGTTGATTTCAGGAAGAAAAGATCTAAAAAGAGAAGGATCGACTGTATGAAGAAAATGATGGAGACTATATATATATATATATATATATATATATATATATATATATATATATATATATATATATATATATATATATATATATATATATATATATATATATATATATATATATATAGATAGAGAGAGAGAGAGAGAGAGAGAGAGAGAGAGAGAGAGAGAGAGAGAGAGAGAGAGAGAGCAGTTTTCGGGTACTTTTTGGCACCGCCGTTTTGACGCGGCCCTTTTGGCGTCGTGAATGGCGCCTTTACTAAATAAAAATAATTAACTAACACTAACCTATCCCACTGTAACCTAATCTAACCTACCCTAGCTAAAATAGCTTAGTGCTAAAAGGGCAACGTCAAAGCAGTTTAGCGATAAATGTAGCGACGCCAAAATGGCGGCACCAAAACGGCGGCACCAAATAGTCCCATTCCGGATAGCACATACGTACATACACTTAACACACGCAGACACAGCTATGTGCTAAGGTCTTCTTGGTACTTATAATAATAATAATAATAATAATAATAATAATAATAATAATAATAATAATAATAATAATAATATTATTATTATTATTATTATTATTATTATTATTATTATTATTATTATAATCATTATAATTATTATTATTATTATTATTATTATTATTATTATTATTATTATTATTATTATTATTATTATTATTATTATTATTATTAAATTTTTTTATTATTATTATTATTATTATTATTATTATTATTATTATTATTATTATTTATTTATTTATTCAAAATGGCAAACTCATTTCCCTAAGATAACTGCAAAAATGAGAGTATGTATTGTTTTACATTTTTAATCATTAGTTTTGTATATACAGTATGGAGAGTGGCAAATTAAATATACTTTTTATTAAGTTATTAATGAATCATTAATATATTATAAAGGAATGATAAAGAATGTACACAAATTATATCAATAAGGGTGTCCTTAGATTGGATTTTTCCCAAATCCGGCTCAGTAAAGAGGGTCTGTGTCTTGAAGGGTTTTATCCGGTCGTGAAAAGTTTGAGCCAAAACCAACCATCATTCTCCAAGGTGCTATTAGTGGAAAACAGCGATCCCATGGGAAATAGAAGCATATAAAAAGAATCCTTCAGTTAATCAAATTGACCATAGAGGCTGTTCTCTGAAACGTAAGTGTTTTGGCGACGTAGCTGTAGATGTTGCCAAATGGAACCAAATTGGGTCGATGTACTTGTTGGCATTAGATCAATATGTGGTGCCGGCGCCACACGAGGACTGCATTTCCCTTTTCCTGGAATGAATTAAGAAGAGAAAGTTCAGCTACTTAGAGACTCAGATTATGAATTGCTTTGACCTAGTATCATCCTTATTTCCCACATTCCTTATATTTACATCCGACTGGACTACTACTACAGCAAATAGAAATCTGCAGGTTATAGTACAGCCAGCTTATGCAAGCACTTTTTTTTCTGAGATCTTATATCTGTATTGGCTCATGCTGTAGTAACATAAATTTGTTATTTGTGACACGAGTTCGAGTCCCATGATGCTCAAAAATTTTGAGTGTGGACTATAGTATTGTTAATATCACGGTTTCCTTGTGAATGTTTATAAACTCCACATGCAACGGTAACAGGGTGATATAAGAACATGGAGAAGATCTTGAATATGCTGGCTGTGTCATG
>JAXCGZ010017038.1:40000-60000 GCA_037179515.1 Halocaridina rubra
GGAACAAATAAGGCTTGGTAGATTGTTGATTATTGGGAAGAAAATAGGTAATTACGAAAACGAAACATAATTGCCAATTTCTTAGATGCAGTTTTAGAAATATGAATTATGTGATTCCTCCAAAATATGTTAGAGGCTATGTGCATACCTTATATGTTTATAGTATTAAGAGGATAGATTTCGTTGTTTTCAAATACAGTAGAATTATCATGAGAAGATTATTAAGTAGTATGAAACTGTGTCTGGGAAGCAGTAAATTTTACTAAGTTTCTGGTACTCCACTCAGATACCCTTTGTAAATCGGATTGATAGTTGAAGAACGATGATACGAGACGGATTTCGAGTAGCAGACGAAGATCGTGAGCTGAAGGCAGAAGAAACGTGAAGGGTAGAATCACTGGCAAAGGTTTGAGAAGAGAGGAGGATGGGAACTGGAGAATATAATTGATAAAGAAAAGGAACAGAATAAAACCCTATGGAAAACCACTGGTAACTAGAAATAAGCTAGATGTTGCACCATCGACAACCATAGACATGAAATGTTTAGAAAGAAATCTGGAAATCAGAGAACAGAGAGGAGGGATAAAGTCATAAGCAGGAAGTTTGGCCAACAGAGCCTTGTGTCACACTCTATCAATAGCCTAAGATACATCTAGAGCGACGACAAATGATTCCCTATAGTTCTTCAGAGAAGATAACCATCCATGAGTGAGATAGGACAGGAGGTCACTATTGGATTTTACCTTGCAGAAGCCTTACTGGTGATCAGATATAAGTGAATTAGATTCAATACATTTCAAGAAGTGAAAATTGACCAAAGTTTTGGGTTCTTCAGGGATAGATGAGGTTAGAGCAATTGGTTGATAGCTGGAAGGAATAGAATGCTCACCCTTCTTAGGAACAGGGTGAACTAGAGTGTGCTTCCAAGATGGAAAGATAATAGTTGAGAAAATAAGGTGGAAAATAAGGTGCAAACTCCCTAAGGAGTTTGCACTTCATCTGCAAACTCCTTAGGGAACTTGCAGGTATACCATCGGGTCTTGATGTTTTGTTCATTTTCAGAAAGTGAAGAACTTTACAGACTTTGGGTGTAGAAACAATATGGTAGGGCGTAGAGTTAGAGAGGGGGTAAAGTACGAGGACCATGTGCACTGAAATCGCTTATGAAAAAGTTAACGAAAAAATGAGAGCCAAAGTGAGTGACTTAATCTGTGGCAGAGCAAACTATAAAACCATGAGAACGAATGAGAGGGGGAGAACTTATGTTACAGAAGTTTTTGAGAGCTTTTTGGCTAAGGACCAGAAACATTTATCAGTGGGAGAAAAGTTCCGGCCATTAACTTTCCTTCTAAGAAAGGAAGCCTTAGATCTACGAATTTGAGCACTCCAGCGATTCCTGGCTGTAATAAATGCAGAACAAGTTAAACCAGAAGGAAAGACTTTGTATGACCGGTTTACCTGATCCCTGACCTGAATAGCTATTAAGCATGAGTGGTCACACCAAGGATTAGAGGAGGAAAATTTTTTGACTGAAGATGAGATGAACGCCTCCATTCCTGAGGATTTGATCTCAATTTTTTAGGATACTGAAAAGGCTTGCGGGTTCAAAGAACAAGTCATACCATGGGAAATCAAGGAGAAAGCTAAGCAAATCATTTCGATACTGCTCTATATTTTCCTTTCAGTGTTTGCTGACAGTTTCAAGTACTTTTTTTTTTTTTTTTTTTAAGAGTGTGACACCGGGATAGGCAGAAACTGCCCTCATCAACAAAGGCCCGGACACGAGAAAATACCAAGACGAAGGAAAAGAAAAAGTTAAGGGCAAGGCAGAGAAGAGGTAATGTCACACAAAGGAAAACGACAGACAGAAAAAACAGTAAAAAAAATCTGTGGATCAACAATGCTAATAGTAAGAAAACTCTTTGGCCTCTTGCCCAGAACCCGCTGACAATTATGTCAACTGGCAACTCAGTGGGCTTGTTAACTGTCTTGTGATATATTGTTCCTCTAGAAAGCGGTAGAAGGACAGGCACAATTGTTACATCCTTGCAGACCTCCTTCAGTACATTAGCAGTTATATCTTGGTCTTTATCACCAATAAAACAAGCTATGATCGAAAAGCTAATGGCAGAGTATGATGTCATCAACATATATTGAGTTGAGGAGGCTGCATGCTAAAATTTAGCGACCCCACATGAAAAGTGGGATAATCTGAAAAGAATACTTTCTTTTACTGACATTTAAAAGACTACATGTTTAATCTGATTTTATTTTCTTTTTATTTTGTGTATTACGTTATTTATTTATTTTTTCATGCAAATGAAAATATTTTATAAGGATCGTATATAAGGTAAAATTAAATAGAATTTTATAATTTATTCTTTTTAATTTTTATTTCATATTATTGCTCAATTATTTTTATATATTATATTTCTCTCTCTCTCTCTCTCTCTCTCTCTCTCTCTCTCTCTCTCTCTCTCTCTCTCTCTCTCTCTCTCTCTCTCTCTCTCTCTCTTCCCAGACTCTAGATATGCCACAGTACACCTCCTGTACATTATGCGACCGAACTAATGCTAACACTCTTGACCACTATTGTCTTCAGTGCCCCACAGTGAGAGATGTTTTACCACGAGGTCAGAACTTAATACAGATCTGCTCATTTTTACTTAATGATGACAACCTTGATGTTATTCTTGCTCGTTTTCCTCACTTTGGTGGCCATTAATTATATTGAATTATACATATATTTTCTGTATGTTGCTGTATAATTCTGTTTGTGCATTCTGCGTTTCTCTGAGCTTTACTTTTGCATATAATGTACTCTGTGCTGCCATTCTGTGAGTTGTGTGTTAGTATGCAGCAATGTTTTATCAATATGTACACCTCCCTGTAAACCATGTTCAATTCTTGGTTTTATATCCATTTGAAGCATTATTTGTATGAACTCATGTAATGTCTGACGCCTTGGCGCAATAAATTAATAAAATAAAATAAATAATCTCTCTCTCTCTCTCTCTCTTCATGAAATGTTGAGTACAAAATTATCATCACATAATCAAGCAGTAGTTTAGTTTATATGCTAATTCAATTAATATGCGAGTATGCTTTATAGGCTACATTTTTTTTTCAACTCCGTATTGTCGATCCATTTTCTATAAGCTGGTTGCAAAGTATTGGCTCGCTAACCGGCTTTCTTCTCCAACCAAAAGGACCTACACTTAAGATCTAACCCGGCTGTTGCCGGACAGAATTTTGATTGCATTAAAATCTTAGCTGAAATGAATTTTTATCGGAACATTGATATATTTCATTTTTCAGATCCCGCTTGGAGTGTTGTACGGGGAGTTTCTATTCCATCCCTGACTCCATACATCTCATTGAGTATTAATTAAGCCTGTTAAGTTGACATGGGCTAGGATGCGAAGAAGATCAGTACCCCTGCCTTCTTATTCCCAAAAGGATATGTCGAAGTGACGCTTCAAAACCCTCTTAGGAATATTGAACTGGAGACCTCTTTTTAATATACATATACACATGCCTCATTCCCCCTTGTAAGGGGGGTGGCCGAGCCAAGAAATGACCATTCACTACGATCCACACACACCTCAACCACTCCTCTCAGCTCCTTGGGGATATAGGTTTGCCACGTCTCCCCCATGCCACCCTGCTTGGGTCATCCACAAGATAGGCGGGCAAGGATATTCTACAATGAGCCCCGACAGCCGCAGCTGGTTTACCCCCACCGCTTCATAACATGGCAACTCCCCTCACACCCATTTTCCACAGTTCACTGAGAAATCCCTTTGGGCCGCGTTTTTAATATATTTTCTTGATAATTATATTCATGCTCTCTCTCTCTCTCTCTCTCTCTCTCTCTCTCTCTCTCTCTCTCTCTCTCTCTCTCTCTCTCTCTCTCTCTCTCTCTCTCTCTATATATATATATATATATATATATATATATATATATATATATATATATATATATATATATATATATATATATATATATATATCGCGCACACACCACACACACACAGAGGCACACACAACACACGAACACAACTACGTGCTGAAAACCGATGATAAATAATAATAATAATAATAATAATAATAATAATAATAATAATAATAATAATAATAATAATAATAGTAATAATAATAGTAGTAGTAGTAGTAGTAGTAGTAGTAGTAGTAGTAGTAGTTGTTGTTGTTGTTGTTGTTGTTGTTGGTTGTTGTTGTTGTTGTTGTTGTTGTTGTTGTTGTTGTTGTTGTTGTTGTTGTTGTTGTTGTTGTTGTTGTTGTTGTTGTTGTTGTTGTTGTTGTTGTTGTTGTTGTTGTTGTTGTTGTTGTTGTTGTTGTTGTTGTTGTTGTTGTTGTTGTTGTTGTTGTTGTTGTTGTTGTTGTTGTTGTTGTTGTTGTTGTTGTTGTTGTTGTTGTTGTTGTTGTTGTTGTTGTTGTTGTTGTTGTTGTTGTTGTTGTTGTTGTTGTTGTTGTTGTTGTTGTTGTTGTTGTTGTTGTTGTTGTTGTTGTTGTTGTTGTTGTTGTTGTTGTTGTTGTTGTTGTTGTTGTTGTTGTTGTTGTTGTTGTTGTTGTTGTTGTTGTTGTTGTTGTTGTTGTTGTTGTTGTTGTTGTTGTTGTTGTTGTTAAAGGGGAAACTCGTTTTCTTAAGAAAACAACAGTATTGATAGTATAGTACTTCTTACTGATATGTTTGTAAAGATTACATTTGTATAGAAATACCATTGCAGAGAGTTCGTTACGTTAGGTTAGATAAGCAATTAATAATGTAGTAATTAAATCAGTTTATTTATTTATTTATTCATTCATTCATATATTTAAAGGAAATAAGGGTTGACTTATGGAGGGAGTAAAAGCGGTCTTTCTCTTTACTACATTAAACCTTAACTAACTTGTTAAATCAAGCAGCAGGGCAGCAAATGAAGTAAACTTTCTGCCTGGCCCATGTCCGTCATGAAGGGTCTCCTCTGGTCGTGAAACCTTTGACCCTAAACCAAATACCTTCATCCTTCAAGTTGCTACTAAGTGAAAATCAGCGATCCTATATAAACATAGAAAAATGTCAAAGTATGAACTGAGACCTTCAGCTGTTAATAAGATTGACTGTGGAAGTGTTATCTGTATCGTAGCTATTATGGCGATAAAATTATGTTGTCGCCAAATGGAGGCAATTTGGGTCGATGTATTGTCGTCGACAGAACAGCATGTAGTGGCGGTTCTTCAGATTAACATGTGGTGCCGGCGCCACATGAGGACTGTAAATCCTTTCTCCTGTAATGGCTCCAAGTACTTAGAGATGCAGGTTATGAATTGCATTGTCTTAGTGTTAGCCCTTCTTGCGAAGGACTTGTTTTGGCAGATGTAATCCTTACGCTTAGTGCATGCCCTTGCTAACCTCAGACCGTGACGGGGCGCGATCCCTCGACCTGACGCCTCAGAGTCGGAGACGCTACCGATTGAGCCACGGCGACTACTTTCTGTTTCTTATATATATATATATATATATATATATATATATATATATATATATATATATATATATATATATATATATAATATAAATATATATATATATATATATATATATATATATATATATATATATATATATATATATATATATATACATCTTTCTTTCCTCCCACAGGTAGGCCTTTTAGACTGTAAGTGCGGAGCATCTTTGATGCTCCTATTGGGTTCACGTGCAGGGAAATACAATGTCCGGCTTGCAAGGCTTGTCGACATCGGTTTTTGGTCCACGGCTCTCAAAAATTTAAGAGCTACCTCATCCGCCACCTGAGGGACGCGCCCAGTAGGGGTTAATTCCCCCCTGGGATATATATATATATATATATATATATATATATATATATATATATATATATATATATATATATATATATATATATATATGGATCATATCTTACCTCTGTGCCAAGGTGCTATCAACTATACCACACTAAAGGTCTAAAGGAGAAACAAACCTTACAGCTTAACTCCTATACTAGGAATGAGCTCATTCTACCTGAATGCCTTTTTTGTTCATATTACAGCTTCTCATAACCTCACTCGTGGCTTCGTGTTTTGCTATATAGGCATTATAATAATCAAATAAGTACATTAATATATGTGAAACATGAATCATATTTTATCCTTGACCGGGACTCGAACCTAAGACACATAATTACTTTGCCAAGGCGCTATCAACTACACCACACTAAAGGCCTAAAGGAGAAACAAACCTTACGGCTTAACTCCTATACTAGGAATGATCGTATTATATCTGAATGCCTTTTTATTAATATTACAGCTTCTCCTAACCTCACTCTTGGTTTCGTCTGTTACATTTAATTCAAATCCCTACTATATAGGCATTAATATTGATCGAATAAACACAGTAACATATGTGAAAACATGAATCATATTTTATCCCTGACTGAAAACATGAATCATATTTTATCCCTGACAGGGACTCGAACCTAAGACGCATAATTACTTGGCAATCCATCAATATTCAATGAAGGTAGCCATTATAAATAAAATTCTCAATATTTTATTATATTTTTTTCCTCTGTTTTTCAATTTAAAAATGTAGTTCATCATTTTCTATTTTGCTTTAATATCTTAATATACTACTAGTCTGTTTAAAAAAAATATGTATTCTTCCTGTTCACATTCCTTTATGACAACAGTATTTATCACAATAATAATAATAATAATAATAATAATATAATAATAATAATAATAATAATAATAATAATAATAATAATAATAATAATAATAATAATAATAATAACAATAATAATAATAATAATAGCAGTTTGTTTTGATTCCTTTTGTGTAATAATGTAACAGTTGAATATCAACACTTGATGAAATGGATACTTACAATCTTTAACATTTTTTACTACTACTACTACTACTAGTAGTAGTAGTAGTAGTAGTAATAGTAGTAGTAGCAGTAGAGGTAATCGTACTTTTTCGCAAGAAATAAAATGTTAAGCTATTTCTATATACAGTTCTTTGAAACACAATGGTAACCCTAACACAGGCTTTCACTTTATATATTTCAGTTTATCAAGATTTTGCATTCAACTTTTGTTTGAATTTCCACTCTCAAAAAATGAATATTCAAAGTTAAGACACAACTTTACATATTTTACTCTCCTTAGAGACCTTGTCCCACGGAGGCAGAACCGTTGAAACATTATAAAGAGAAGAGATTCGATATCGCAACCATTCACTAAAGGTTTTTTTTTTTATTAGAACATTTTTGTTTGAGGGTCCTCTCCTCCCCACTTATGTTGTAAGCACTAGATGAGTGAAAGTCCCTTTTCTGTGTTAATTCTCCAGTATGTGACTGAGAGAGAGGCTCAAGCACTACATGTTTGTGGGCCTCCTTCTGTACCTTAGCAGTCATATCCTGGACTTCCTCATGTCTTATGTAGACGAAACCTTCCTTAGACAAGTATGATAGGATGATCATCTTCTACTACTACTACTACTACTACTACTACTACTACTACTACTACTACTACTACTACTACTACTACTACTACTACTACTACCTCTTGGTTCATATACAGGGTAAGGTAGAGAGGACAGACGTGTTTGAAATGGCTATTGCTCAGCCCCAGGAGGAGGGACATATGTCCGACAGATAACATTCGGTCCGTGGTGTCTTTGCATTTTTTTTTTTTTTTGTCATTGGGCAACAGTTGAGACCAGGGGACTATGCACAGCGCCTTAACTTCGCACGTCAGTGGAAGCAATTGTTTAGGCAAATAACAAGCTCATTTTGTTAATGAGTGATGAAGCTCATTTTCATCTCAATATCATGGTGAATCAACAGAATTGTCGTTACTGGGCTCTTGGAAATCCGAGAGAACTGCACGGTCCAAAAGTGACGGTTTGGTGTGCTGTTGGAAAAGCTAGTGTTATTGGTCCTTGCTTTTTTAAAGACCATAATGGAAATTCTGTTACAGTGAACTCCGAGCGTTACATCGAAATGATAAACAACTTCTTTGTGCCTGAATTACGACGACTGATAATTCCAGGAGGGAAATAAAAGACAATTAATGCAGTGCACATGATATATTCCAGAGCGCAAACAGTCCTAGCGCGGTTACCACTGTCGTCATTACATTCTATGACGACCGGGGTATGAAGTCATCAAACGCTTGGCTGGACAGCGATGCCCGTTGTGAGTAGTGGCATTAAGAACAGACAGTGAGCTCTCTGCCTAATGTTCATAAGTGTACATGTATATTTATGTCATGATTATTTTGAAGGTGTTAGTAACCATCCTTTTGCAGATGAGTGGGACAGTGTTTAGCTTCTTCCCAGAAGATCATCCTGAATTCCAATTTCCCAAGGTGGTTCATATTATACCTTTTGGCTAGAGCTTTAGGGGAAGAAAGTGAGAAGTACTTGTTTCGTCCAAGTGTGGTCGGTAACCTCTGTTAGCTTAGCAGGCTGAGTGAGTAGGTTAATAAATGTATGGGGTCAAGATTAAAACTTCATGATGTTGGAGCTTGGGTAAGGGGTAAAATTTTCGTTCTAGCAGTTAAGGTATAAAAAAAATGGTGAACCTCTTTGTCTGTTGGTGTGAGTTCTTGTTGATATATAAATAAATACCAGGTCATAGCTCAACAGAGTTCATGTGAAAGCCATTTTTTGCTAGAGCATACCTTAGTGTGAGTTCAGGATATCTAGACATTCTAAATACGATAATATAGATGCATGTATTTTTCTAGATTAAACCAGAGTTTATGAGTACGGGATATCTAGGAAATTCATATAGATATTATTATACATGAGTGTATGTGCGAGAGAGAGAGAGAGAGAGAGAGAGAGAGAGAGAGAGAGAGAGAGAGAGAGAGAGAGAGAGAGAGAGAGAGAGCATAATTTTTGTCTGTTCGTGCACGCAAGTAGCGAGTTCATCTTCACGACTAGTTCAGGATCTGGTACCAGTGTTATCGTCGTCACCTTCAATTCCTCATTCATGCCTTCTGTTCGTCAGTCCGTTAATCACCCTTCCATTGTTCGTATCTAAGAATTATTAATTATTATCCATGAATCGTAACTTCGATACATTTATTCTATTCTAGATAATTATGTGAATCCACATCAACAACTCTTATCAATCTTATCAACTACAATAAATAATGAAGCGAATAATAGCATAAGTAGTTTTATCATTTTATTGATCACTATTAACTTTAATGCTGCTATACTTAACATTTGCTCACTATTATAGGACGAGGAAATATTCACCATTTATCGTTTCTAAAATCCTCTGTAATGTCTTTAATTTTCTGTATTAATTTTGACGCTATTTAAGTATATCCATATTGACTTTAATTATTTATAGATCAATCCCAAATTGGCACCTGGTGTCATTTAGGTGCTTAAACTGGGATTGAGGTAAAGGATGCCTACGTTAGGGTTGGAGATGAACGCAGGTGCTTCATTTGATATCGAGGTACATCAGGTGCCTATTGTGGAAGTGATCCGTTGTTTATATTTACCTTTGCTATGGCTGATTCAATTCTGCCAAAGAACTGGATTCATCGGGAACATTAAGTGTAGGAATAATGGCCGTAAGAGAACTGGAAGAGATGCTTGGAACCGATTGCTTTCTTCCATGAAGTAATTCCAGTAGGAATATCAGGGTAGAGAGACCAATTCCTATAAGAAACCAGAGAGATAGAGTTTTCCAGTGACATGTAAAAATGTTTATTGATGTGATTCTCACAGAAATATCAGGATAGAGAGAGACCAATTCTTAAAAGAGACAATAAATTCTTCCAGTGACAAGTAACTGTTCCAGTAAGTGATTCCAACTGGAAAATCAGAGAAGAATGACCAATTCCTGAAAGACACGAGAAAAGTTTAATGTTCTAGTAACTGGTAAATGTTCCATTGTAACCAAACTTACAGGTAGATAGTAGATAGGTTAGATATACTGACAGATAAACAAACCCTAAGCATCTTTGTTTTCCATATGAACGTAGTATGATCCGTCATTTACTTTTTGTTTTTTAATCGAAGAAGAAATCCTGTAAATAGCTAAGCTATTCTCATTAATCATATACTTAGCTTTACGTCACGGAGTCCCTTTTCCACTAAGGGCAAGGACGGAGCATTCTTGCAAAGGACTTTGAATTTTATTTTTTTTATGTGTGTGTGTGTGTGTGTGTGTGTGTGTGTGTGTGTGTGTGTGTGTGTGTGTGTGTGTGTGTGTGTGTGTGTGTGTGTGTGTGTGTGTAAATATTGCGAAAATGTACAAGCGTGACACTCAGATGAACAGAGCTTAACTACGAAGGAAAAATGAAACGACGAAGTGCTAAGATCTTTCAAACTCTATTCGTCCATCCTCAATTGCTCTGAAAATGGACTAAAACACAGTTGAAAGATCTCAGCACTTCGTCGTTTCATTTCTCCCTCGTAACTAATCTCTATTCATATATATATATATATATATATATAATATATATATATATATATATATATATATATATATATATATAGTTAACATAAGAGCAACGTATCAGAGAGGCCTGCATAATTTATTTCTAAGTCACAAAACACAATGCTTCAGATATCTCCGCTGAAGAGATTGTATAGAGAGAACTTCTTCCATTAAGGTTACATATATTTTCATCAGAAATTATTTTCGGTAAGATTTTCTTGTAGATTTCAGTGTGGAAGCTATCAAAGGGAAAGCCTTCAAAGTCACGCAAATAAGAAATCACTGCCTCCATATTAGGTATCCAGAAGTACTTATTCTCTTCCCAGATTACTTGGACATTCACGCCGGAGTAACAAGACATGGACACACGTTGTTCAGGAGTCACTCTTTGAAAAAAAGTATGGTGGCCAAATAGAAAAAGCTCCTTTGGAGCATCGTCTCTTTCCATGTGAGTTCTCAACGTTGTTTACGTATTTTCCTGACGATGAAGACTTATCCTTTGAAAGCTTGCCTACCAATTCTGCTAAATACTATAGTCAAAAACCATTTCTGGCGTAGATATCTACTGCATTTTCAGCTTTAAATTACTGTATTACAGGGTTCAAAGATTGATCTTACCTGCTGCATAGATAAGGAAAATACCATAAAAGTCACGTAGATCCATAGGTCGTTGAGCTTTGAAGGTCTGAAGAGCAGCGCTTGGGTGTTTTAGGCATTCCGTGGCATTAGCTACTCCACCACGGTAGATGTGATCTAGGATTCCTGCTTCTCTCAGACGTACAATGCTAAAAATAATGAAGAGTTCCATCGTAATGTCAAATACACAGTTTATATCGCAGTAGCATCAGTATAGAAACGTTTTGGGTCCTCTCTGAACCTTCAAAACAGCCTTCACCACCAATATTGTCTGTCGGTGGAGTAGGGATGAAATAACTTTTGGACACCGCCTACGTGCACTCTGCCGTGATATATAAGAACCTTTGGACAGTGTGTACTAGAACTGGATTATTACAGTATAATTAAGTATTTCGGTAATATATGAAAAGGTGCTATTTTCCCCTCACAATTATACAGCAATAAGTGACTGCACCACAACTCGCATTCTAATGGAAAGGAAATTCCAGTTTAAATATCATGTTATATTTAAAAGGATAAGGTTATGCTACTGTCCAGCCTTGGCCCTGTGTAAATTGTTAGAATCATTAGCAAACTCCAGAAGAGAATAAATGCCCCAGTACAGTGAAGTAAAAAGAATAAGAAGAAGAGAGAGGAAATGGTTAGCTTACATTGGATCGACTTTCAGCTTCAGTTTGGAACCTTTGGGAAAGAGTAGACCAAGAGGTGTGTTTTTGAAGAATCTTTCGGACATTGCATAAGTTGAGCATTTCCCTGTCTGGAAGTGAAAAAGGGAATTGTTGAATAGACGGGACGTCTGAATCTAATTTGGCCACAGTTGCTCTGAATATTTATTTGACATACCTTTTAACTCATATTAATTCTGATATTGAACGTTTTTCATTACATTTGGTGCGTGTGTGCGTGTGGCACAGAAATGATTTGGCTAAACCAGTGGTTTTCAACCTTTGGGTGCCTATGACCCACTTTCGGGATCCTTATATACTCATGGCCCACTACCCTCAAGAGCTGTCTAATGTTGACAATAAAATAATCATAATGCATATTTAAAACACTCTGTTAGTTTTAATTTATTCATTTATGTAATTAAGCACAGGGCCTGCATTTACTGTAAATAAATCATGTGCATTGTTTACAATTTTTCATATATTTTTCTTATTTTTAATATTTTTAATACCAGTTTAGATGTTCGTGGCCCTCCTGAGAACAGCCCATGTCCCACATGTTGAAAACCACTGGACTAGCCATTAGTCAAAAGGTGAGGTTCAGAAACGATATAGACCGATTTACTGTGGCAAGTTTAGTAGCTTGAGAGATTTCTGGTACTCAGATCTCATACACACACACACACACACACACACACACACACACACACACACACACACACACACACACACACACACACACACACACACACATATATGTGTGTGTGTGTGTGTGTGTGTGTGTGTGTGTGTGTGTGTGTGTGTGTGTGTGTGTGTGTGTGTGTGTGTGTGTGTGCGTTTGTATGTATGTATGTATGTATGTATGTATGTATGTATGTATGTATGTATGTATGTATGTATGTATGTATGTATGTATGTATGTATGTATGTATGTATGTATGTATGTATGTATGTATGTATGTATGTATGTATGTATGTGTGTAGATAGAATGGCTACTCTTTATGTATTTATGTCATTAATAATTTATATCTTATAGCTTACGTGTTTCGTTCCATGACTTAGAAATCTTATAATAAAGGTGGTTTTGAAAACAGGAAACAATATATGTTTCTTTTCTTTTCTTTTAATTTTGAGTTCTCTGTATTCAAAGGTCATAATATAATGCCCCCGTACAAGACACGACCGAGTCAAAGCAAAACCTTGACTCTTTGTTGCCTTAAATTACAAAGGGGGATTCGCAGTCCCCTTGATCCACCTCACTTAATCTACTTTTATGATATACAGGGGAACACGGAGGTAGTATTTTTGTTCACCACAGGAGGAAGAAAATGTATGGGAGGCAAAGTACGCTAAATTCCTTAGATTAGATGAATGGATCCCACTAATCTCCATATATAATATATATATATATATATATATATATATATATATATATATATATATATATATATATATATATATATATATATATATATATATATATATATATATATATATATATATATGTATATATATATATATATATATATATATATATATATATATATATATTTATTTATTTATTTATTTATTTATTTATATTTTAAATATTCTACAGTCCGGATTCTTAGATATATTTGGATTTATTTATATATATATACAGATATAAATACAAACCATGGAGAAAGAATGATGAAACATATCCGAAATAGCGGTCATAGGACCCATGAGCACGTAAACTCCTCGCCAGAACCCTTCCAGTGTACATGGTACGTGTCGATAGAGCCCCCTGCCGTCCACCATCAGATGCTTGACCCCGCCAAGGCTCGTGTTAGTGGGAGAACTCTATGATATAATAGATGGTCTGATTATAATAATAATAATAATAATAATAATAATAATAATAATAATAATAATAATAATAATAATAATAATAATAATAATAATAATAATAATAATAATAATAATAATAATAATAATAATAATATTTGTTTGCTTTTTATGCGTCACAACTAGTCCCCATTTATGTGTGGAATCAGATGGATTGAAGCTGAGGATCTAAGGCTGAATATCCTTTCTAACGGCCCGACGTGGGATCAAACTTGGGTCCGTCACCTTCCCGAATCGAGCACCCCATCACTACAATTACATGAAAACATATAGACATAGATATATGTGACCTAGGTACGTTGAAAAAAAAAACCACATACCACGATACCCTGATACCACATAGAGGTCGGATTGGTGCATACGGGCAGATGGCTCCTGGCCAGTTCTTGCAAGTTGTCGAAGGGCAGGTTTATGCTCGGTAGGATGAGCATGGCCAGCAAGTTGGACCTGTAGATGGAGCCCAGAACTAGCGACACCAACAACCAGACTCCATTGACAGCTCTCACTGAATTGCCTCGGTGAATTATGGGCAGGGCTATAAAAGTGAGGTTAATAATAATAATAATAATAATAATAATAATAATAATAATAATAATAATGATAATAATAATAATAATAATAATAATAATAATAATAATAATAATAATAATAATAATAATAATAATGATAATGATAATAATAATAATAATAATAATTATAATAATAATAATAACAATAATAATAATAATAATAATGAAAGTTTTCTAATAAACCCCCAGAAAGGTATAAAATACATACAATATATGTATATTTTTTACCCCAACTGGGACTTGAACCTAGGACACATAATTACAGTGCCAAGACGCTACCAACTACACCACAGAAGGTCCTAAAATAGAAACAAACCTTACAGCTATATCTGCTATACTAGGAATGAACGCATTCTATCTGAATGCCACTATGTTCATATTACAGTATCCCCCAACCTCACTCGTGGCTTCGTTCTAACATTTAATGCAAATCTCAATCTCATTTAGGACCAACAATAATCAAATTAGCACATTACCATATTTGAAAACATGGATAAATTTTAACCCGACCGGGGCTTGAACCTAGGACACATAATTACTGTGCCAATTCGCTACCAACTACACCACAGAAGGTCTTAAATGGGAGAGAGAGAGAGAGAGAGAGAGAGAGAGAGAGAGAGAGAGAGAGAGAGAGAGAGGAGAGAGAGAGAGAGAGAGAGAGAGAGAGAGAGAGAGAGAGAGAGAGAGAGGGGGAGAAGCCCATAGCCACACCGTAAGTTAGCTTGTATCAAAATCCGTCAAAGGAAAAAAAAAGTGGCGGCATACTACAGTAATAAAAAAGTAGCGTCTTAGTGGGATTCTTTTTACGTGCCCTTATAGGATTTGTAACCCCATCTCTTTAGACCAAGATATTTCTCATGTCACCAGTAGCTTCTAACTTTTAGGTTAGCCTCTCCATTTTGTAAAATGCATCTTTAACCAATGCAAAAAGCTGTCTTTGACAGGTCCTTCCCGCGAAGTAAATGGAATCCCGAAAGCAAGGAAGTTGCAAAGCTACCCCATTCTCCTAAGTTAGAAATATAACTAACCAATTAAAGGATGCCGATATGAAAGTTGTATATCATTTTCTTAATACAATTAAGAGAACTTTTTTATTGACATGAATGTGAACCCCCTACCCTCTCTATAAACAACTGTCCTGGAGTGTACGTCATTAAATGTAAAAATTGGGATAAATGTTATGTAGGAAAAACTTGTGTGACATTACCTCATCTCTGCCTTGTCCTTAACCTTTTTCTTTTCCTTCGTCTTAGCATTTTCTCGTGCCCGGGCCTTTATTGATGAGGGCAGTTTTTGCCTGTCCCGGTGTCACACTCATAAAAAAAAAACTGGATGCAACTTGGAACTTAAGATCAAAGAACCCAGGAGAGCGGTTTCCTTGTATGATAAAAATAGCATAGTCTCCGAGCACTGCTGGTCCTAAAATCACCGCATGGACCTTGGAAACTGCAATTTAGTTTTTTAAAGTCATAACCAAAAGGTCAGAAAATTACTTAAGGGCGTTTAGATAAACAGCTTACCGACCATTCCTAAGAATAAATCATTCACTAAGGTCCACAATATTAATTCCTCCAAAATTATGCAAGAAGCTGATCTCCAGAAAGTAATCTGCATTTGCTCCTTTACCAGACCTTCCAAAGCCTCATCCAGATCCTGAAGTGTCATCCATAGGAACCTCACCTTCCTTGAGAAGCACAGTTGTCATGGGGCGTGACCTAAAAGTTTTATTTAATGAGAGCCTCAAGACTGCTATTTAAGCATTTTAATCACCCCTGTTGATGGAGGCAGTAGTCTACGAATGTCTAGGGACCAATTTACTGTGCATATTGTATATACTAATACTTTCTTGGGGTTTTATTGTACAACCTTCACTTGTAGTCCACGTTATTGTGGTTGCTTAATCTCAATAATAATAATATAATAATAATAATAATAATAATAATAATAATAATAATAATAATAATAATAATAATAATAATAATAATAATAATAATAATAATAATAATAATAATAATAATGAATACTTTTTCTATTGAAATTGTCTTCTTTTTTTCTGTTGGAGTAGTTTTATACTTATTTTAAGTATTATTCTAACGTTATTCAGAGAGAGAGAGAGAGGAGAGAGGAGAGAGAGAGAGAGAGAGAGAGAGAGAGAGAGAGAGAGAGAGAGAGAGAGAGAGAGAGAGATTCCTCAAGATATATACTCACGTGTTGAGAGCAAAGTGACCAATGTCCATGATAATGACTGAGTCAGAATGTGACTTGCAGAGACCTCAGGACTGGCTTCACACTCATCATCATTATCCTCATCATCATCAGCATCACCATTTTCATTATAGGCTCCTTCATTTTTCCTCGAACTAACAAATGGGAATTGTCTTATTATTTCACTATCTTAGTTAATGTAACTTGCTTCAAATAGCCATTTGAAAGTGTAATAACATCACAAGGTGCTGCATAGAAAATTAACCAAATTTAAAGTAAGATTTAATAAATATATAAATAACATAATTATGGACTGCTTTATAGCAGTGTTACCCAACCTTTTCTAGGCCCCACATCCCTAGTAATTTTCTTTTAATCGCATCTCCTTTAAAAGTAATATCACATTTGAATGATTATCTACCGCTGTGTGTGTCATAATTAGTCCCTATGAATGGAGGTGGACACAGATAGGTTGGTGCAGGGGAATTAAGACTGGATGCCCTTCCTAGCGTCCCTCGGGCTACCACTGTACCATCGTGGCTCCCTAATATCACGTTTGAATATGAAGTCAAATTTTGGCAGCTGTGTGAACGTAATGAATTATGACTCATCACTCAAAGGACACAAAGCATTATAAGTCACATCCCTGAAATTCCATCTCGTGAACTTGGGGGCTGCGGGCACCCAGGTTAGGATTCCCTGATTTATAAAGATTTATTTTTTATTTTTACCTCATAGAGCCCACAACCTTACGGTGGGCCATGGTCACCAGACAGAGAATGATGCCTACAAGAAGGCACGATGCCAAAATCATTAACCACACCTGAAAAAAAAACGAGTAAAATAAAAGTGATTTTGCCGTTTAAAGCTTTCACCTGTGTATCGTAAAAGTCTACTAATTGGGGCTGAGCGAGGGGACTGGGAATCTTCTCCTTTGTATTTCCCTTCCATACAAAGCCAAATTTATCCTTTGACTCATTCACCCCTCTTACAAGGAGGATCATGGATTTTTATATTAAAACAGAAAGAAATTATTATTATTATCATTATTATTATTAAAGCGTAGTTGTACGTCACGGACTCCCTTTTCTACCAAAGGCTAGGACTGTTGCCCTCTTCCGAAGGAATTGTTTTGGCAGATGTAATTGTTACCCTGAGTGCATGCCCGTGGAGGGGCGCGAACCCTCGACCTAACGCCTCAAAGTCACGGACGCTACCGCCTTGAGCCACGGTGACTACATTATTATTATTATTATTATTATTATTATTATTATTATTATTATTATTATTATTATTATTATTATTATTATTATTACTATTATTATTATTAATAATCTTACCGAAGGGGTGAAGGGATTAGCGAAACCCATGATATTAGAATGAATGGTAGGCCTCTGATAAGCTGCAGTGACTTCATCGATGTAAAGAAATTGTCCCAAATCCATTTCTTTATTTCTCGTAGGCGTCAGGGACATGCCTAAGCCACTCATGTCCACTTCCTAAGAAAATTCATAATAAAATTAAAAAGAAGAAGAGGAGAGTAAGTTTACCTTGCTAGAACAACGGAGACACTGAAATGATCTGACCTGGTACAGTGTTGCCAGATGGAAATTTCAAGAATATGCTAGACTGGACTTCAAAATGTGCTAGATAAGGAGTAAACCTGTCATATTTCTGCTGTAGACTGGATATGAGTTCTGTTCAGGTCGTTGCATGTAAAGGAAAATTGACCATATTGACAACAATGAATAGATATAAAATTCTTTGTAATTCACTTTATAGACTAAATTTTTATGTTTTATAATTTTTTTTTCAAGGATGGGATAGGATAGGAGGGGAAAAAAGGGGAGGGGAATTAAGGATAGAAGGGAATTGGACGGAAAAGCACGAAAATTAAATAAAGTAAGAGAGAAAAAAGAGAGGGGCAGACCCTCGTGCTAAGTTTTGATCTGGAATTCAGATTATATCATTGCTTCAGGAACACAAGTATCCTCCATTTTATGTAAATCTAACTCTATCATGAAGTCACATTGATATAATTAACTAAACCATTAATTCATGTTGGTTTAACCTAAGTTTACTGTTAACACCCATTAATTTAACCTAACCTACCACATCCTAAACTAGCCTAAGCTATACCCACGAATCATCACATTCTAGTACACCAGTAGTACGTAGCTAGTTCTTCAGAATCTTACACAGTAACTTATTCGATTTTTTATTTTGCTTTAAGTTTTTTTTTGTAGTGAGAAAACATATTTAGTTATTTATTTGTTTACTTATGTACTGCTATATTCATTTATATATTTAGAGACTTGCTATAATTATGGAACGTACAAGCCATATAAACAACTGGGTGAACATATTTCAAACAAATTCAAAACATGACAATATGACATAATGCCCGATGTAGCGAAGAAAATGTCGTAATTTTGTGCTTATCTGTGATATGAGATATAATTGTAAGAATGTAAGCAAGCTATGAAGAATATATGATAAAAATACCCCCTCGCGTACAAGTTGTTTATCAATCTCTCATTTCTGCCTTTTCCTTAAGCTGCTACTTTTCTTTCTTAATGTATTCTTGATGCCCTGGTCCGATGAGGGCAATTTTTTTGGCCTTCCTAGTGTCAAAGCCATAAAAAATGTCTAAAGAATGGATTTCAATACTAACCTCTCTCTCTCTCTCTCTCTCTCTCTCTCTCTCTCTCTCTCTCTCTCTCTCTCTCTCTCTCTCTCTCTCTCTCTCTCTCTCTGTATATATATATATATATATATATATATATATATATATATATATATATATATATATATATATATATATATATATATATATATTCTCCTGAGAGTAAACCAAAGGTTACCGTATCATAGGGAGCGACTGAACGGGAAATGGTGACGATAAGCGTTAATTCCACTCTCCCTGAATACAGTCATTCTACACAAAGCCAAGAAGGAAAATAAAATGGGAGTAAAAAGGAAAACGGAAAGAAAGAAAGAAGGTGTATGCTGATGATGAGGTGAAAAATCCTGCTTCTCTGTGACGTTTGTTATGATTGTGACCTCCATTTATCTTCCCACAAAGAGGATGACGTTTATTTAAGTAAAAAACACACGTGGTACAGTGGCAGCGATTTGAGCTGGTAATATAATGGGCCGAGGTTCGATCCTGGCCACAGGTGGGATTAGCTTTCACTGTCTCATGTTGTTACCGATTGAATTGGCAATCCATTAGGGTGATTGGTGATTTCCTAGAGGTCTACCGGATTATTCAACCGTTGCCTGGATGTCACCGGGTCCACCTGATTGGAGATTGGCTTGTGCCTCGGCTATATGATAGATATATAGTCAAGATCTAGTGCTGTTACTGTCCCTTGCCTCTACTATTTATTGGAGGGGGTTTAGCCTATAGAAACACTTACGTTGCGTATTATCATACCGGTGAGTCCGGTCCAGCTACCGTTCGGAAGCTTTATTCCTACGTTCCTGTCTCGCACGTAAATGACTTCATAACTGAAAAAAAAACACGTATGAGAAAATTGAACTAAAATGGTACGAGAATT
>JAXCGZ010017038.1:62500-67500 GCA_037179515.1 Halocaridina rubra
TCCAGGACAGTTCGATGTTAAGTCTTCCTTCAGATACGGTTCTTTTTCTATGCCTACAGCTACACTGAATATTCTTGGATATTCATCACACATCTTTTATTATCCCTTCACATCTGACAAGTCATTACACTCTCCATCTCTGTTTCTCTGTACTTTATGTATTCTTCGTGCCCAGGCCCGATGAGGGCTGTTTTATTTTATAATTTTTTTTGTCCCGTCCTGGTGTCACAATCATAAAAAAAAAAATATGATATTTAATAACAAAATGCTTATCGTACACTGACTTGTCTTAAGAGTAAGGATACTCAGTTAAAGACAAAAGCACAAACCAACCGTTCATGATAATAATAATGATAATAATAATAATAATAATAATGATAATAATAATAATAATAATAATAATAATAATAATAATAATAATAATAATAATAATAATAATAATAATAATGATGATGATGATGATGATGATGATAATGATAATGATAATGATAATGATGATAATAATAATAATAATAATAATAATAATAATAATAATAATAATAATAATAATAATAATAATAATAATAATAATAATAATGATGATGGTGAAGACACGTATACTCATGTCATGATGTCAAATATCGACAAGCCAAATAAGTGTCAAGTATATATATATATATATATATATATATATATATATATATATATATATATATATATATATATATATATATATATATATATATATATATATATATATATATATATATATATATATATATATATATATGCGAGACATTTGCACTCATGCTTTATAGTACTATGCTATTTGAATTTTTTTCTCCAGTTGACGTAATATTATGTGATTATGTAGCATGGTAGATCGCAAAAGTGTTTCAGTATTTATAGTAGATCTCGGAATCCAAAAATCTGGCCACCCCTGCTTTACATTAACAACCGTAAACTATTAGAGGAGCTTAGTTTGAGAACTCTTTATCGCTATGCCGTTAGTCACATCCGTAGCATTACAGTCATTATTGTATGCATAAGAATAATATGACTCTGGTATCAGCAACATTTAATTTTGGGAACATTGGTATTAAACTCTGCGTAGTTTTTCCCAGACTCGAATTATATCCCGAGAACAACTCATATTATTCAAAATCACAAACCCAAAATAAATCTTTTTCTCTCAGTCACTTCTAAATGTTCATTATCCAATACAAAACTTACTAGGGTCCTATTCTTAGAAGATAGTTTGAATAGCATATACTTGGGCCGCTTTCACACCAAAGTGGCACGTTTCACGTGGCATGCCACGTGGCACGTCAGTAGAAAACGAACATCCGGGAATATATGAGACCTTTCACACAGAAGTGGCGTGACACTATTAGTTCCCATTATAGGGATGGACACAGTGTGGCTGGGTAATTAAAGTTGGATGCCCTTTCCTTGCGCCCAACGGTGGGCTCGATCGCGGGTCTGTCAACTACCGAGTCGAGTACTTTAATCATCCCGGCTACCGTGGTACATAAGACTGTGACTAAGGCCGCTTTCACACCAAAGTGGCATGTGGCACGCCACGTAGCACGCCAGTTGAAAATGAATACACGAATATATATGAAACCTTTCATGCAGAAGTGGTGTGATACGTCCCATATGTCACGTGCGACTTGAGACGCAAGTCGCACGTGACATATGGGACATATCACGCCACTTCTGTGTGCGAAAGGTTTCATATATATTCGTATATTCATTTTCAACTGGCGTGCTACGTGGCGTGCCACATGCCACTTTGGTGTGAAAGCGGCCTTAGTCACAGTCTTATGTACCACGGTAGCCGGGATGATTAAAGTACTCGACTCGGTAGTTGACAGACCCGCGATCGAGCCCACCGTTGGGCGCAAGGAAAGGGCATCCGACTTTAATCACCCAGCCACACTGTCTGTGTCCATCCCTATAATGGGAACTAATAGTTACAAATAAATCGATTTTTCTTTTTTTGGGGGGTTATTGTCTTATTAAACCATAAATCCAAGCCACCAGCTTCCACGTTTGCAACGTCAATAAGCATTTGCTAGCTGTTGACAGATGGAACTAGAAACATGATGTCAACCTAACATACAATTTTGTTAGCATATATAATACTTAGCTTACCCCCAAAATTTTCACATTCAGTTTTCCTTATGAGGCTGTCAGTGTCAATTAAAAAAAAAAGACAAATAATTAAAAACACACCGCCTTGTCAGATGACTTTGGCCCAATTTATTAAACTGTGTAAACCTAGGATACCATATTGTTAGTTAGCTGGACACACACAAATGGATTTCATAAACACATCTGACGCGGTTCTGTATATGGTTAGGATCCCGTACGGGATCTTAGCCATACACAGAATTGCGTCAGATGCGTTTATGAAATCCATTTGTGTATGTCTAGCTAACTAACAACATGGTATCCTAGGTTTACACTGTTTAAGAAATCGGGCCATTATCTATTACCCACTCATCAGAAGGTGCAGAGAAATATCTAACTAATCGAATTTTTATAACTTATTGAGATACTATAACAAATTTATCAAAACACTATGGTCAGGACTGTCAAAAACTATGCCAGTATCAAAGAAACAACGTGTACATTAGACTTAGATATTGAATAATCACTTATGGTTTCTTCTAAAACACATTGAGCTGTTTTTTTTTTTTTTTTTTTTTTTTTTTTTTTTTTTTTTTTTGCTAAATCCATGCTGTCTATCAAGAAAAACGTAAGGATCTATTTTTTTTTTCAACCAGTAGTATTCAAAATTTTTTGGAACTTGGAAGATATCTCTACAGGTCGTGATTATACGAACGGTGCACGTGTCACCCAATTTTATCCTTTATTATCAGAGTAATTATATTATTCAGCATGTTTTGTGGTAGGAAACTATGACGATGCAGGAAGTAAATAACTAAGAGGGCTGAAGTGTATATGTGGTAGGCTTTTTAAGTGATTTGAGTGCATGACAACATTACCATTGGCAAGTTTGAATAAGTCAATTGCAATTGATATATTTCTTACAGTATAACGTCATCAGTTCATTCGCAATTTTATTCCAGGAATGAAAAGATTTTCGCGGCGTTGACTTTTCTTCATCAAAAATAGAGAAAAATATATTTGAAAATACATTACAAAAATATTGACGTCCATTCTTTCCATCAATCGACGTACCTTGGACATAATTATTAAATTTTCACTTTATCAACCTGTTCCAGAAAGCTTGAAAGTTTTTCTTAGATAAGTATTCTAACAGTTTTCGTTTCCTAATTAAGTCTTTAGTTGTTTTACATTCTTCAAGTTTTGCTTCAAATTCAGCTTGTGAACTTTTCATATTGGTGCATGAACGGCTCCTCAAGTTTTGAAAGTGCTGACTAATATCTACATATATTTCTTTAACTGTATCATTCCAGCCAGGAATTATATTGTATTCCTTTTCTCTGTTAGAAAGGAAGCACTAGTAGACTTTGTTGATATAAATTTCACACTACAAAACAATTTGCTAATTTCCAGAACATGTGTCTCATTTTTACAATATCATTCCTGGCAGTCGAAAATCGCCCCTCACAACAGCATTATTGATGTTGTTCATAATATTTATATATGTCTATTAAACCTTGGAATCTCTTTGATGGCAAACAGGCGTAATAATCACTAAAACCATTTTTTACGTCAGTATTATATGGCAAGTAAAATCCAGTAGTCTCTGCATCAAGCAACTTCGTCAAATTATTTTTGTTTAATCACCCATATTATTAACCAACAGTATAAATTCGCGCTGAAACAGACTTTTTTTTCTAAGTTAATGTAATAGAAATGATAAAAAAAAAAGTTTACCCCACAGGTCACATCGCCATACAAAAATAGTTGATAATGCTATCAGAGAACGTTACATGGTCAAACAAACTTTCAATTCTTTGCTGGAGATATATAAGTGAAAATCATCAGGAGTTACATATCTAAAACACAGCGAAAAGGTATCAATAAGGAGAGAAAGTGCTCCCCCAAAACGACCTTTGAAAGAGTCACCATTAAAATGCCCCGGTAATTACAATCGTATTAATAATTTGCTAACTCATTATGAGCTCAGTTGTCGCTATCAGTGTCTTATATGCTTATCCGTTGATGCAATTGTTTGCCTTTTGCATTTATGAATGAATGAATGCAAAGATAGATTGATAGATATATAGATATAGTTTGATGGCTAGATAGGGAGATAGACAGACAGATGGAAAGATAGCTTGACAGATATATAGATAGATAAATAGAAAGAAAGAAAGATAGCTAGATATATAGATAGATAAATAGAAAAATAGATAGAAAGAAAGATAGATATATAGACAGACAGATAGAAACAGGTGGATGGCTAGATAGAGAGATAGATAGATAGATAGAGCGATAGAAACATAGATAGACAGATATATAGATAGCTAGATATATAAAGTTCGATGGTTAGATGGAGAGATAGACAGGCAGCTGGGAAAAATAGTTCAGTTTACTCTAATTTAAATTGATCTTTGGCATATTTTAATTGGATAATTTAGCTGCATCAAGTGTCAGTATATCATAAAATCTCTTACTTGTATCACCCCAAACTTTAGACAGCGCTCTCCACTCTCGACCATTTCCATTCTGCAGTCTTTCCTGAAAAAGAAAAAAAATAATAATAATGATTCCGGTTTTACGTCACGGACTCCCTTTTCTACCAAGGGCTAGGACGGTTGCCTTCTTGCGAAGGACTTGTTTTGGCAGATGTAATCCTTACCCTGAGTGCATACCCTTGCTAACCTCAGACCGTGACGGGGCGCGAACCCTCGACCTGACGCCTCAGAGTCGCGAACGCTACCGGTTGAGCAACGGTGACTATCACAGTAAGTAATGTGCATTTCGGCTGTTAGGTGATGCAACATCGTTCAAACAACTGCGTAAGGCATCATTAGTCTTTGAGCTGGGTGAAATTTTTGGGAGAGTCAATACACATTATG
>JAXCGZ010017038.1:72500-77500 GCA_037179515.1 Halocaridina rubra
ATATATATATATATATATATATATATATATATATATATATATTGCAGCAAAAGCTTTTATGGTTTTCCTCTTCATTATAAACGTTGTAATTTATTGTTTTTTTTCTTTCTTATTTTTTGGAAATTTCTCATAAATATGGCGTTTCGTTTACAAAAAAAAAAGTTGAAGCAGTTAAGCATTCTTAAAATTGAATAATTGTTTTATTTTTTTCATCAATGAAATGCACCGTTTCATGTATCTCAGTTAGTCTCCATGAGTTGGAGCTGGGGGTATGAAGCCGGGATGCTCTTCCCTACGTCCCACTGTGGCTCGAACCCATGTTAATCGCTTCCCTACTCAGGCACTCTCTAATGAGGCAAATAAAGTAAAAACTGCGTTCCTTTTGCTGCACCCTATCTATCTATCCATCTATCTATCTATCTATTTATCTATTTATCTATCTATCTATCTATCTATCTATATATATATATATATATATATATATATATATATATATATATATATATATATATATATATATATATATATATATATATATATATATATATATATATATATATATATAAAAAGCAAAAATGTAATTTGACAAGGTTGGTTGTTCGACTAATGTTAACTAACTGGTCCAACATTTTTCATATAAAATTCGTTTATCGGAAACACTCCAGAAAGGAAAAAGTGTAAAATTAAAGGTCACGAATGAATGTGAGAGGTTTTGAAATTGCTACCGACTCTAAAATAGATATTCCAAATTCCTTTCATGGAATTTTAGAATTAAATAACTTGTCCATATTGTCCGTATTCCATGCAATTGTTTCGTTAATAATAATAATTGTTCTTATTTTATAATAATAGTAATAATAATAATAATTGTCCTTATTTTATAATAATAATAATAATAATAATAATAATAATAATAATAATAATAATAATAATAATAATAATAATAATAATAATAATAATAATAATAATAATACATACATACATATAATAATAATAAACTGCTGTCTGCTTTTACTCTCTTACCTTGTTCATATATAAACTTGTAAGGTAAGAATATATGAGACTATCTGACGGACGCCCCTGCTTGGGACACCAGTCCATCAAACTTTTAATTGCAAATACGGGCAGTAACGGTACACTTATATTTTAGTTCTGTATGATACCAGGTGAAATATATTCAAACCAGAGCTATAATCACTATCCTGTCAGCCTTTAAAATTTAGGGATCATAAAAAGGTGAGTCATTCTCCGAATCCCAATAACTCCTAAGACTTGTGCATTGTTAAATTACACCCTAAAATTCTAGGTTAAGATAAGTTAGATGACGTGTCTTGTATATATGAATAACCCTAGAGCTACCCTGGGATTAACCTTCTTTAGTAGATCCAACATTTGATAAAATAGCTTTACTAGATCCAAATTTTGATGAAATGGCGCCGCAGGAGTTAGTTGTGCAGACAGCGTCACGGCGTGTGCTGGTAGCGGAGTGACCAAGCACATAGATATTAGCTCTAAGTCTACCATTTGTAATTAAAAATATCGGAAGAATGGGATTATTTTTCTTGTTCATCATACATGCCTGTTGTCACCTGGATAAATATTAATGTATTGCTGTGAAAGTACAATTACATTTATTTTATAGCCATTAATTGCCAGTAGTACGCAGCGGTATGACATGTGCGTATGCGCTGCCTTTATTATTCCATTTATTTGCATTGTAAGAGACAAATCTACCAAGACGCTGACCTCTAGACCTCTGCTATCAAATTCTGAAGTTCTCTTTCTGTTATTGGATACCTAATCATGGATGTTCTTGTGCTCTTACCCATTCTCATTACTTTGCAATTTGAAGTACAAAATCTAATTAACCACTTTTTCAACCATGTACGCAGTATATTCTTGGAGTTCTCCATCACTATTTCCGTTTTTTATACAATCTTTGGGTCGTCTGTAAACATTTCAAAATGCATTTACAGATTCTAACATATTAATTACTTATGTAAGAAACAGAGTGGCCCAAAAACTTATTTCTTCAGAACCTCACTGTTAACCTTTCCACTGTCAAATACTGCAGTGTGTTTCTCTATCCGTTTTCCCCCTTCACATGTAAATGAGATTTTATCTACACCAAAACTTTTCCACCAATTCTTGCCTAATGGCACTCTTCTTTATGGGTTTCCCGTGAGGGACTGTGGCAAACTTCTTAATTTTTAAGACAACACAAGCTGCCCAGTTCTTCCTTTCTTGTAAAATGAGGTTAATCTCATCTTAAAATACCAGCATGTTTGTTAGTGTAGACCTACCATCTCTGAAGCCATGTTGTCTCTCTGATAAAAAATTAAAAGCCTTGAAGAAGACAAAATGTTTTCCTCTCTCTCTCTCTCTCTCTCTCTCTCTCTCTCTCTCTCTCTCTCTCTCTCTCTCTCTCTCTCTCTCTCTCTCTCTCTCTCTCTCTCTCTCTACACACACACACACACACACGCATGAGTGGTCAGAAAAGTGGCTAATGAAATTCAATACTTCAAAATGTAAGGTTATGAGAATGGGTACAAGTGCAAGAAGGCCCAAGCTTGACTACTCGGTGGCTGGAGTACAACTTCAAGAGACAGAAAATGAGAGAGATCTAGGAGTAAACATACTGGCAGATTTGTCTCCAGAAATACATATAAATGGCATAGTATGGGCAGCATATGCATTCTTATCAAATGTAAGGGTAGCCTTCAGGCACATGTAAAAGGAAATGTTCAGAAATATTTATGTAACCTATGTGAGGCCAAAACTCGAATATGCAGCCCCCTTTTGGAATCCGCACTTGAAAAAGCACATAGCTAAGCTTGAAAAAGTTCAAAGACATGCCACGAAACTGGTGCCAGAAATACGCAATCTCAGTTATGATGAGAGGCTGAGGGAATTAGACTTACCATTACTCGAAGCTAGAAGAGTGAGGGGGGATATGGTGACAGTCTTTAAATTCCTTCATGGTTATGATAGAGTGGATAGGGATCGATATTTTGATATGGCTGGATCTAGAACTAGAGGTCATAGTTTGAAGCTTGGTAAGAAAACTTCTTTGCAGGATGTAAGGAAATACTTTTTCAGTGTAAGAGTAGTTGATAATTGGAATTGGCTAAGCGAGGAGGTAGTTAATGCTATCTCAATCCATAGTTTCAAGGACAGGTATGATAAGTATCACTAAGTCTAAAATGGAACCGATCAGGAGACGGGAAGATACGAGCTTTGGGCTCTTTCCCGTAAACACAATTAGGTAATCACAATTAGGTAATCACACACACACATACATACACACGAGCACTCTTGCGTGCACCCACACACTCACATACACACAAAGTAATGGAAAGAATAGGTGGATATGTCTTGGAATGGTTATGAACTTACTAAAAAGGAAGGAAACAGAGGGTTAGAGTAAGACAGTGTCTGACTGAAGAAGGGTTAGTAATAGGGCTCCACAGGGGTCATTTATAGGTCCATTTTTGTTCCTTGTTTATGTATATGAGCTACCGGACTCCGTAAATTTATTTTTGAGTATGTTTGCAGATGATGCTAAGATTGTGAAGATAGTAAAAGACGAGAACGATTGTAGAGAACTTCAGGAAGATTTAATTAGTCTGTATGAGTGGTCAGGAAAGTGGCTAATATACTTCAGTACTTCCAAATGTGAAGTTGATTAGGATGCGTACAAGTTCAAGAAGGCCCAAGCTCTGCTACTCAATAGCAGTTTGAGAATTCCAAGAGACAGAGAATGAGAGCGATCTAGGAGCAAATATATTGGCAGATTTGTCTGTGGAAAAGCATATGAATGTGATAGTAAGGTCTGCATGCCCCTGCTACACCTCGTCCATGATTTAATATTTCCTTCAGTCTTCCCTTCTATAATACACCTATAAACTTTCCAATCCTTTCCTTAAAAGAAAGAGAAAACTATAGATCCTTTGCTAGCAATATCTCCCTATTCACTTTCACCTATACAGACACACCTTAGCTATAGGGTCTGTCCTTCTCTTTTTCATCTCTTTATTTCCTTTTTCTTCTTTTCCTCCAAATCCTTCCCATCCTATTCCCCCCTCACTCTGAATTGGGCTAAAAGAGTCCACTCGAAGCCGTCATTAATTCCCCCCCCCCACATATCCTATCCCAATTATCCGTATTCATATGCTATTTAGCATATGTAAAGGTAACCTTCAGACACAAGGACAAGGAAATGTTCAGAAATATTTATGTATCTTATGTTAGGCCAAAGCATGAATATGCAGCACCCTTTTGGAAGCCGCACTTGAATAAGCTGGAAAAATGTCAAATACATGCCACAAAACTTGTGCGTGAAATACATAATCTCGGTTATAAGGAGAAGCTGAGGGAATCAGATTTACCATCACTCGAATCAATAAGAATGAGGGAGGGGGGAAATGTGACGGTTTTTATATTCCTTCATGGTTTTGACAGAGTGGACAGGGATCGATATTTTGATATGAATGGCTCTAAAACTAGAGGTTGTAATTTGAATCTTTGTAAGAAAACTTCTTTGCAGGATATAAGGAAGTACTTTTTTTTTATTGTAAGAATAGTTGATAAATGGAATTCTCTTAAGCCAGTAATTATAGTTAATGCTGATTCACTTTATAATTTTGAGGACAAATAAGATAAGAGTCATTGAGGATAAAATGGAACCGACAAGGAGACGGGGCTTTTTCCAACATGCACAGTTAGGTAATTACAATTAGGTGATTAAAACACAATTATGCCTACATGGTTTTGCAGAGTTGATAGGGAGCAATTCTTTGATATGGATAGCATTAGAGCTAGAAATCATAGGCCGCTTTCACACCAAAGTGGCACGTCGCACATTGCATGCCACTGTGGCACGCTAGTAGAAAATGAACATCCGGAAATATATGAAACCTTTCATACAGAAGTGGCGTGACACGTCCCATGTACCACTTCTGTGTGAAGAGTTTCATATATTTCTGGATGTTCGTTTTCAA
>JAXCGZ010017038.1:82500-112500 GCA_037179515.1 Halocaridina rubra
CTCTCTCCTTTCTCTCTTTCTCATCATTATTAGTTCATTTCTTGGATTATTCTTTCAACTTATATAAGACTGTCCAGGACAGTTTGATATTAAGTCCTCCTTCAGTTACGGTTCTTTTTCTATGCCTACATGAACACCGAATATTCTTGGATATTCGTTGCACATGTCTTAATATCCCTTAACATCTGACAATTCATAATACTCCCCATTCCTGTTTCTCTTTATGTTTTCTTCGTGCCCAGGCTCGATGAGGGTAGATTTATTATTATTATTTTTTTTGGCCCGTCCTGGTGTCGCGATTATAAAAAGTCTGTTTTATATTGTGTGTCATTCTCTTATTTCTGCCTTGTCCTTCAGCTGCTGCTTTTTCTTAAATGAGTCTTTGAGTCTGGGCCCGATGAGAGCAATTTTCTTTGTCCGTCCCGGTGTCATTCTCGTAAAAAAAATATAAGTATCAAAGGAGTCATAATGCACCGTTTTCTACGTCACAATTAGTTTCAATCAAAATGGGGCTAAAGTTTAGCCCAAATAGAAATTGTCAATAAATAGACATGTCTGTCTTTAGCCGCTAACTACAGACATGTCTATTTATTGACAATTTCTATTTTGTTTCTGTCATGATTTTACCGCAGTCTGTTCCTGATTCACCGGTCCGTAGTCTACTTGAGAAAATTTTGAATTTTTGCTAATGGTTATGATACCGCAGTATATTGTCAGTTGACTAATAATTTGTCTATTCATGGCCTTTATGTATTTTGTTTCTGTGACGACGTTTGATTGTTCTTTTCTCGGGTTACTGGTCCATAGTCTACTTTTGGAAGCACATTATTTTTTCTGTGATGATGTGCAACAGCAGTCTGTTATTTGTTGACTAGTGTCTATAGACTGTTGATAGGCTTGGTAGTTGTTATTCCTGTGATGATGTGTTACCATAGTCTTTTCTCTGTTTACTGGTCCATAGTCTATTTATGAACGTCAGTATTTTGTTCCTTTGGTAATGTGTTAATGCAACCTAAGTGGGGCACCTAAAACTTAAACCTGTGATGATGTATGGAGCAGAGACGTGGGCAATAAAGAAGACACAAGAGAAAAAACTGGATGTGGCAGAAATGAGGATGTTGAGATGGATGTGTGGGGTGACAAGAAACGATAAGATCAGAAACGAGGTAATTAGAGGTACCTCAAAAGTTAGAGAAATATCAGATAAGATACAAGAAAGTAGACTAAGATGGAATGGTCATGTCGTTAGGAGGGATGAACAGTATGTTGGGAGGAGGGTGATGGAAATGGATATACTGGGTAGGAGAGAGAGGGGGAGACCAAAGCGTAGGTGGATGAATTGCATCAATGACGACCTGAGGTTTAAAGTTTTGATGGGTGGTGAGGTATGGGATAGGAACATATGGAGAACACTGGCCAGAAACATCGACCCCACATAAAAGTGGGAAAAGATGTAGACGAAGAAGAAGAAATCCCCATTATGGGAGTGGACAGATTGAAGCATAGGAATTAAGGCTGGATGCCCTTCTTAACGCCTCGCATTGGGCTCGAGCGCGGGTCTGTCACCTCCCTATTCGAATATTCTAACCAATACTTCGCCGCAGTCCCCATTCTCTGACATTTAGTGTCTCGAAAAATAATTAGATTTGAAAAAAAAAAAAAAAAAAGATCCTTGGGGTAAATCACTGTTTAATGATAGGAACTCCCAGGGCTTGTCTATCTTTTTTACAACTTTTCGCGGTATATTTTTTTCTTCTAAGACCAATGAGACGAGTGAATTTCGTGATTCTCATATATATATATATATATATATATATATATATATATATATATATATATATATATATATATATATATATATATATATATATATATATATATATATTTATTTATTTATTTTATTTTATTTTATTTTTTCCATATCGGCAACTTTTGATCATATTACGTCCGCCAATCAACTCTTCCAAATGCAAAATTTTCATTTGTGCCTGTGTATTTTTTTCCTTCTTCAGACCTTTGTTTATTGAAGAACTACCTCATCGCAGTTGTCTTTTTTTGTCTGTTCTGAAGACAGACCGGGCAAGAGAACTGCACTTGTTTTCGCTATTTACTAATTATACAAAAGTGTTTTCTGATAATACAGTAATAATTATTATGACATTAATAATAAGAAATAAAAACATATTTACTGTAGTAGTAGTAGTAGTAGTAGTAATAATAATAATAATAATAATAATAATAATAATAATAATAATAATAATAATAATAATAATAATAATAATAATAATAATAATAACCAACTGCAGCAACAGCAACAACAACTGCAGCAGACCCATCAACAACAGCTGCAACAGAAGCAACAACAACAACAACAATAGCAGTATTAGTAATAATAATAATAATAATAATAATAATAATAATAATAATAATAATAATAATAATAATAATAATAATAATAATAATAATAATAAGAACAACAACAACAACAACTGAAGCAAACCCATCAACAGCAGCTACAACAGAAGCAACAACAACAACAATCATAGTATTAGTAATAATAGTAATGATAATAGTAATAAAAATAATATAGCCAGACGAAGCGTCATATTTATGCCAGTGAAGCCAGATGGGTGGTCACAAATGCTGGGCCTCAACATTCTCGATCCGTCCCTGGCTCGTCTGTTAGTCATTACATGACCAAGCGGGAAAAAGAAGAGCAGGCATTTCTAGATCTAACCCGTATCACATATCCCTCTTAGTCGGTTTTTACGGTACGTAAGGAATGCAAGTGTGAATATCCTTCTAGTCTCCTCTTATAACACCCAGGGACTATATGGGAGGTTTTCTCCCCCTCCACCAAGATGAGCGCTACTACTACTTCTACTACTACTACTACTACTACTACTACCACTACTACTACTACTACTACTACTACTGGTAATAATAATGACAATAATAATAATAATGATAAGCACGGGTCACTGGATGGCATCATTTGTGACGCTAGTAAATATATTTGCCATTGCTTGCCAGGAACTTCCTCATCAAATCAAGGTTATACTAACAAAGACGAAAATGCCGGGGCTTGCATGAGAGAGAGAGAGAGAGAGGAGAGAGAGAGAGAGAGAGAGAGAGAGAGAGAGAGAGAGAGAGAGAGAGAGAGAGAGAGAGAGAGAGAGAGAGAGAGAGAGGAAATTCAATAAACGGTACATATTATTTAAGCCGATATTATTAACAGTTTTGAAGGTTTTGTCATAAAATAGGAAGAGTTTGCTTTTATTTATTTCACAGCAACGTTTGTGATTCATTCATTTAGTTCTTATTTTCGGTTTCTTGATCTTCTCGAGATTAATAAATGGAGGAACTCCGCACTTGTTTATAAAAATTATTCATGTGTGAAATGCGAATGCTCTATATTTTTTTTTTCTGGAGACATATATAATGCATCTACTGTTGTTTTCTTATATTAGAGGGATATATCCCATTGCACATGTCTCAGACATGTGCAATGCGAATGCTCTGTTTTTCTTGTTTTTTTTTTTTTGTAACGTTTTGTATCCGGAGACATATATAATGCATTTACTGTTGTTCTCTTATATTAGAGGGATATATCCCGTTGCACATGTCTCAGACAGTATTTTATTGTACACCCTCTCCCATCTTAGGCCCCATTGTTTTGGTCCTCCTGCCAAAATTCTATTCAGGAAATAAGGCATCTTTGGCAATACTCAGCGGGACTTTTCCTACCACCACGACCTTCCCCTTGTGTGCAATACCCTCCGAATAATTACCGCAACCAACAGCTGGTTTATGCAGTGGGGTTCAGTGCCATGGTAAAATAAGTACTGTATATTCAAACCTCCTTAACCTATATATACAGTGCGCTAGGCTCGCGAGACAAGACGTGAAGAAGTGTCGAGGCAGACTTGAAATAAGTGTTCAGTAATTTGTACCCTACATACACTGAAAGGGCATATATATCCCATCCTGATTTAAGCACAATATGCCTCGTAATAATATTCTTGTTCCATACAATGACGGGGGTTACAGAAACTGGTCATCGTGAATGTACTACCAGCTGATCGAGAGGCAGTGAGAGACTTTTGGCACGTGGCACACTTCAGTGTGTTAGTAGTGGCGGCAGCAGTATCAGCAGGTAGTAAAGTTAAGGTGGCATAGAGCAAGTGTCTGCAGTGAGGGATATATCTTATATACCAACTAATATCAGATATCGTTTCCATACAATGGTCCTCACGTCAGATGAAGTTGACAAAGGTGTGTATCGGATGACCTGGATTAGGGACATTTATACATGTATTGTCGTAAATCAGCTTATGATCCATTGTTAGGATAATGCTACTTCATGTTTCAGGAGGTAGAATTAGGAGACCCCTCGAAGTTGCACTGTTGCCATGGTCCCAAAATAAACCAGTGAGCTGTGCGTATCTTTTCAACATCTGGGACTATCGACTTAAATGCAGGACTTAATGTCACGTATGATAAATATATATAAATGGGCCCAATATCGGAGTTATTATCATCAGTATCGTTTTTCTTGTAAGGACAATTTCATGACATTTATCATGTACGCATGTTGTTGTTTTAGGCATATATCGTCCTGATTGCAATACCAAGTAATTACTACCATAATCTGTTGCACTTAATATGAAATTTATCTCTTAATTAGGAAGAAAGAACGCAATTAGCCAGGAAGACTTAGTGACGTACTCTAAATATCTTGAGTTACAAATTTATCAGCTTCTTTATTCTAAACCGTTGTCTATTGAAGAACAGAGACTATCACGAGCAGGGGTGGCTATTCTTTGCATTTCAATATATCTCTTGTCTTCTCTAGTAGAAGATTCTTTTCAAACGTTTCTCTCGAAATTACATACCCAACTACAGTAATTTATTGCTAGGAGTGGTACATTATGTGTCAGTATACTGGATCAAGAAATCATTAACAGGGTCCTCTACGAAACCATTTCTCTGGAATGAGAATACTGAATATTTCGATGTATAGTTATTCCAGTTAATAACTAACTCATTGAATTTTTATTTTTATTTTTGAGAAATGTAATTGCATTGAGGGTGTTGTTGTAGTATGCGAACTACCTCACTAAGGGTAGTCTATTATACCCTAACGTAATTGACTTAGGTTAGGGTATTACCTCAACGAATTTTGTAATGCCAATCTGTAGCTTGCGTGGGCTACACATGGAGAAGACGCACCTCAGTGCTGTCAATTCGAGAGGGCACTCCTCATGATTGGCCAACTGGACATAACCTAACGTAACCTAACCTAACCTAAATTAAGGTGCTCTATCAGGAGTTGCTTAACTGTGAGATGCGTTATCTCCAGTTGGCCAATTGTGAAAAGTGTTTTCTCCGGTTGACGGTGCTGCTGAGGTGCCTATTCTCCGGTGTCTCCACTTACGTCAGTTTTTACCGACTATACTTTTTGCTTTGCTTATCGCCCTCCACAACGGAAGGTTCTCATGAAAAAAAATTATAAATTATCAAAATATAATTAAGTCAAATATATATATATATATATATATATATATATATATATATATATATATATATATATATATATATATATATATATCACACACACACACACAAGCTGCTCATGGCTTGTGCACTAAATATTTAGATATGTAAACGTATAAAAGGTGCAAATAAAACAGACAAAAATATAAATACTAAAGAATAAAATTGCCTTGAGGCCAGTCAAAATTATGATTTTAAAATAAATGTTGTAGGTATTATTATACTTTAATGCAGGTATGATTAGCTACACGATTAATGGGGATATAATTCTAACGCTATTTGTAATGTACACCAAACATTATAATTAACCATTTTATTTTGAAATGTTTCTAAATATTTACATATTCCCTATTTAGTAAGATTTTTTCTCTCAGAGAACCATTATCATAAATAATACATGAATCGAGTGTGTTCTAACGTGAATGTTCACTTTTGAGATACTATGAGTTTTGTTCCTGTAATGGACCAAAAGGGCATTTCTAAGATACTACACCTCGACCATACTTGGTGTCACGAGTTTTCAACGTGAAACCGATACCATATTACCTGGTGACTATACTAACCGAGACAGGCTTATCTGTTTGCAATATTCTTCTACATTGCCTGCGATATTGCATATTAATAATTTATATTTTTCATATAATTGTCTAATCCGCACAGTGACCCTTTGGCAGTCTGCCAATATGAACATCGTGAATCTGTCAAGGTTTATTGTGCTCTGGTCTTCCGTTATCTTGTCTGTACCTGAAATATGTTGAGAATGCTAGAGATTCATTTCATAGTCACATATTGATGCTTGGAGGTGAAGCTAAATCGGGAAAATAATAATAATACTAATAATAATAATAATAATAATAATAATAATAATAGTAGTAGTAGTAGTAGTAGTAGTAGTAGTAGTAGTAGTAGTAGTAGTAGGTAGTAGTAGTAGTAGTAGTAGTAGTAGTAATTGTTGTTGTTGTTGTTGTTGTTGTTGTTGTTGTTGTTACCACGGAATTACTTCTTTTTGTTTTTCTTTAGCAGGTATCATTATTTTTTTCCTATAATGTAATAAGTTTAAACTCTTGTTCATTTAGATCTTTCCTTACAGATACGAAGCTGCATTTCACATACAATTATATATATATATATATATATATATATATATATATATATATATATATATATATATATATATATATATATATATATATATATATATATAATGCATGAATATTATTATAGAAGCTGTTTATGTTCAAAATAAGAAACATTTTACTTTTCTACTGGCTAAAACAGTTGAATTATATTAAAATAATCACAGAAATTGGCCTGAATAATCGGGTTAGGCTTCTTTTCTTTTTACCAAGAAAATTGGTGACGTAGCTTCAACATCGCATAGTAGATGTAGACACAATTGTTCCGATTTTTGGGAGTCAGAGTGTGTGTGTGAGACATCTTGTAAACTTTACTTCAACTTCCCCAATTAGACGTTGAGTTGAGGATAAAATGGAGGTTGTGGAGGTACCTACACGTAAACTTGGAGGAGAGCGTCGAGATTTTTCAGTGGAATTGTGGAGCGGGAGCGGTAGGTATGAAACCGACCACGTGAGTCCTCACCACCAACCCTCTTTCCCTCCGAAAGTGCCTTCGCATGCTGTGCAAAAAGCACATAAAAGTTGTGTCTAAAAGCCAATCTCAAGACCTCCCGAGCAGTTCTCTGACACTGATATTTGACCAAGTCTTTGTGGAGTTGTGGTATTGATTATACCATGATACCTTATCTCCTATCCCTCTGTTTTGCGTTGGTTGTGTGACCAATGTACACTTTAAGTTATAAATTTTTACTGTGTATTTTTCAGTTTACCCCAAAGAATGCATTTTTTTTTTATTTTGATGTGAACATCCTTTCTTGTGGAAATGTAGGTCCCGTCTCAAACAACTTCTCTGTAGTATATTTGTAATATGTACACTTAAAAAGAATGTACATGATATTCTGATAATAAACAGACATGATAAAAGAAATAAAATAATATGCAAACTAGGTAATGGGAAGCAATTATATTCAAAGTGTTGAAATCATTAAAGTGAAATTGTTGTCATAAGACGACGTAGTACTGCATATGCAAGTGTAAATTAAAGTTTATTTTCTGCTGAAGGACTCACCCCCCCCCCATGTACAACATATCCTTTATTGAAGGGTCTCCTCTTTCCCTTTACCTCAGCCAAGGGGAACAGGCCCCTAAAAATCGTAGGTCCACGCCAGGTGACCTCCTCCCCTCTTTTTCCACCTGCTTCCAAGCAAATTTCATTTACACCATCACATCTTAATAATTTATTGACTGTGAATTTATTTATTTATTTTAAGTTTATTTTCTGCGTGGTTGCATGTATGTATTATATATTTCTCTATTTCTTTATTTATATACTGTCAAAATTGGTAACATGCTTCCTTGAGACTGTAATGTGATGCATCATCATTTATGTATTGGGGTCTCATTATAAAAAAATGTGACATCTCTTGCAGTAACTATGTACATCGTCTAACCCATCCTTGTTTGAAACTGACCCATTGCCGTAAGTTGATCATAATGCATTGCCAACCTTGTGTGTTCAATATCTGAGAAGAGGACATGACATATCCAAATCAAGGTTTTCCAATAATGAAACATAAAACTCTTTACAGTATCCCAAGAGTCCTATAGTATTGAACTTTTTTTACGTGATTTTCTCTAAAGGGCGGTTTACACGGTCAAACGGTTCGTCGAACGCGGTTCGACAAACAAGTGTTTGAAGTGATGTTCGAACGTGTGAACGGGGTATTTGGTTGTCGAACGTGTTCGACAACCAAATACCCCGTTCGCACGTTCGAACATCACTTCAAACACTTGTCTGTCGAACCGCGTTCGACGAACCGTTTGACCGTGTAAACTGCCCTTTAGGCTTCCCTCACTCTATACTGAAACTGTATTGACATTGCTTATATCTATGATTTTTCTTATGAGACTCTCCCCCCCTCTCTTCTCTTTATATGAGTCTCGTCTCTCAACATTTTTTTCGTTTGTTTGAGACCTCCCCCCCCTGTCCATTTGATATAATATTCGTTGCCTCTAATTTTTTTCTCTCTCGCAATATTTACCCTAGAGTATCGTCTTCTTGAACATATAGAAAATCTCTTGCAGCTTCAAAACGAAAGGTGTTGTTGATCTTGACATTTTTGTGACCATAGAAGTCATATTTACATTTTTAATGAATTTAACTTCTGTGTTATCCAAGATTAGGCTGCTATTAAATATGAATAATTATAATTCATCTGTGCTATAGTACTGCGAGTCATACTTATTTAAATTTTAAGGTAAATAAGCAGTCTTGAGGCCAGTATGCTTTTTGTTTATAAAGTAACCAGATTACCTCTTGATATCGCAGCCATGTGTAATATTATTTATTTTTACAGTACCTCCTTTGATATAATTGGCCCTTGGCATTCAAAACATGGGCCACGTGCTCTTGATTTTATTTTTTTTACGGTATACTTGAAGTGCAGTATATAAATTTTAAATTCTGTTAGGCCGCTTTCACACCAAAGTGGCACGTTGCACGTGGCATGCCACGTGGCACGCCAGTTGAAAACGAACATCCCAAAATATCTGAAACCTTTCACACAAGTGGCGTGGCACATGGGACGTGCCACGCCACTTCTTTGTGAAAGGTTCATATATATATATATATATATATATATATATATATATATATATATATATATATATATATATATATATATATATATATATATATATATATATATATATATATATATATATATATATATATATATATATATATATATATATATATATATATATATATATATATATATATATATATATATATATATATATATGTATAAACCAACCCTAAATCTTTCCATTTAAAACTAAATGCCATGTAGTAGGTTGGCCCATGGCACCAATCACCCGTTGTGATACTGCAGCTGAAGGGTATTGTGGACTTATATAAGACTGTCCAGGACAGTTCGATGTTGAGTCTTCCTGCAGTTACTGTCCTTTTTATATGCCTACATCAACACCGAATATTCTTGGATAGTAGTTACACATGTCTTATCCCTTCACTTATGACAAGTCACAGTACTCCCCATCTCTGTTTCTCTTTATGTTTTCTTCGTGCCCAGGCCAGATTAGGGTAGATTTTTTTTTTTTGCCCCTCCAGGTGTCACAATCATATATATATATATATATATATATATATATATATATATATATATATATATATATATATATATATATATATATATATATATATATATATATATATATATATATATATATATATATGTATAAACCAACCCTAAATCTTTCCATTTAAAACTAAATGCCATGTAGTAGGATGGCCCATGGCACCAATCGCCCGTTGTGATACCGCAGCTGAAGGGTCTTGTGGACTTATATAAGACTGTCCAGGGCAGTTCGATGTTGAGTCTTCCTGCAGTTACTGTCCTTTTTCTATGCCTACATCAACACCGAATATTCTTGGATAGTAGTTACACATGTCTTATCCCTTCACTTATGACAAGTCACAGTACTCCCCATCTCTGTTTCTCTTTATGTTTTCTTCGTGCCCAGGCCCGATTAGGGTAGATTTTTTTTTTTTGCCCCTCCAGGTGTCACAATCATATGTTATATATATATATATATATATATATATATATATATATATATATATATATATATATATATATATATATATATATATATATATATCCGGAAGCTCGTTTTCAACTGGCGTGCCACGTGGCATGCCACGTGCAACGTGCCACTTTGGTGTGAAAGCGGCCTTAAGGATTACTGTACTATAAAACCTTTTGTGGCAACATGGTATTTTGAATGTTTTTTTTAATAATGAGTCATGCATTGCAGATCTGGGCAAGAAAACAAAATATAAGGATAAGAAAAAAGTGGATGTAGATCCTGACCATGAATATGGATACTGGCATTTACTACCCGATCTTCTTCTTGAGAAAGTGTTCCAGTATCTTAGCCTTAGTCAGAGGTACTGTGCTTCAATGGTAAGTCACTACAATATTCATTTTAGCCTTCAAAAATATGGTGTGCTTTCTTTTAGAGTGTGGTGCACGGTTTTGATAGTATGACTTCACTGTAGGTACTGATGTCTGTAGCAGTGTATAGCCAACATTTTATGAGAACATAATTACAGCAATCAAAGAGAAAGTTCTCCTGTTACCGTCCCTGTGTTGGTTTCATATGTTACACGTGTTGGATTTACGATTTTACAATCACTGAAATTTTATTTTTGAGACTGTTTAGCTTAAAGGGAACACGCTCTAAGATCAAATAAGATACTGTATATATAAGGCCTTAAATCCTGCTAATGTTGTGTCAGTTTGCGTTCTCCTGGACCTAAATGTTTAAAACTTCGCAACATTTAATTTCGTGAGCAAACTGCGAGACTGAGAGAGTATTTGGAACGTGTGGGAGGTGCGAGGTTTTTCTTGACGTTCATACATTCGTTCCACTATTGGTCTCAGGCACATTTATATGTGCTTTCTTAGATTCACATTCTCGTTTCCCATTGTACTTTATTTATTGTGGGTTTTGGATGAAGAAAGCTAAATAATCATCGCCATTGACTATTGACCGAATCCTCTCCCAGGTCTCGTGTTCCTTGAGGGAGGGGGCGTAAGTTGTTGTGGCAATTTGGCCTCTTTTTCTGCTCTTCTACCGAGTTGCTTGCGAAATATTACGTAGTATACATCTTAACAATGAGAAGCTGAACCAAAGACACGTTCAGAAATGGACTGAATTTGGAAAATAACTTAATATAGAAGTAAGTTCTCCATTTACTAATTGAATAAGAGGAACTCCAAAAATACGGGAATGAACATAAAAAGAGCATGAGCATTCCCCAGCTGGAAGTGCAGAAATCATCTTTGCATGCTTATACAGTGGCCGATATCCCCCTAGTAAGGGGTGGTCGAGTCAAAGCACATATTCTCCAAAAACTAATATAAATCTGTCAACCCTCTTAGCTCCTTGGGAGTAAAGAGCTGCCACAATTCTCTCCCCCCATCGTGCTTGTGACTGTCTTGTCCTTTTGAGAAACCTGCAGGATAAGTAGGAGCACTTGAAAAAAGAGGGTAGAATGAGCCTTGAAGTGGCATCAGTTTATTAAAGTTGGAGGATGTTATAAATCGTAAATTATCGCAAGTAAGAATGCAAGTGTTTAGGAAGTACGCTGAAGTGAAAGAAGTCTGGCATTAATTTAATTGAATTTTATCATGAAACATCCTGAAATGTTCTGAGCAAAATTTGTATCCGTGCTTGGGATTAGATATTTTTCCATCGTGCACGGCCTGATAGGTAGCTGTGAATATTAAATGTATTATGGAGAGAAAAAGCAAAAATACAGGTACTTCTTTGCTAGTTTTTGTTAAGTACTCTTGATTTATTTTGTAATGAATCTTTACTGTGATAAAGTAACGTGATATGTGTTTTGTTCAAGTTAAGCATACAGGTATTTTACTCTCAAATATGCATCGAGCAATTGAATTTAAGCTGTGCTTAAGCTAATAACTGTATTCTATAGAATGAGAGTATTTAAGTAACTTCCATATCACTCACAAGCTGATACTGGAAGATTTAATAGCATTACAATTGTTTGCAGGTTTGTAGAAGATGGTATGAAGCGTTTTCATACCCAAGAGTGTGGTACACCTTTGTTCTTCATGATGAATTGCTGACCAAAAGAAGATTTAACATATGTTCTGGGTGGCAGGTAATAATCCTAATTTTTTCTCCATTTGTATCAAAAGAGGGTAATGCGAGAGAAGAAGTTTTTTTTTATTAGCTATTATTTGTGACTCAGGAGGTGAATTACCCATGATTAAGCCCATGCTTGGTCTGTAGGAAGGGGATCCAGCCTTATATCCCCAGCACCAATATGTCTGTATTCACTCATAAAATACGATTTTTTTTTTTTAGCATGCCTAAAACCGTTGTCCCAGTTTTGACCTGCGTTTCAGACCAAATTATTTCGCTCATAGCTTTTTACAATTTACATTTGTTATTTGATATTGCTTTCACATCTCCCACGTTTTACATGCTTTAACAGAAGTTATATGATATGATTTTTAATATAAAACCAACATTAAGCTGTATAATTTCTTGACTATTACTCTTTATTTTCTACCAGTATTTTTTATATCACAGATCAAGTGTGTGATAGTTAATGATGTAGGATTGCTTAGTTTTACAATCTCACTTGAGGAAATATAAATGTATATCTGAATAATCATGTCTAAATTAGTTTACTTAAATTTATCTAGTTATACATAATAAAATGTCCATGCATGTCTACTAGCTCAGTGGAAAGAGAATTGGTGCATATTTGTAATAAGAGCTATAATTGCTAACTGGGAACACTTTTGATAATCCTTACCTGTGGTTATTCTTTATCATGTCTTTCAGACCAGCTGTCATATACTCTTTTTCCCATGGCTGCTTTTTTCATGAAAATTTAATTTTTCCTCATACTTTCCCAATTCACTTATTGTGCCTTCCCTCCATTATGATTCTGAACACATTTTTTAAGTATCGTAAAGTAGGAGTACATCAGATAAGCAGAGCTCTGCGGATCGAATCTATGAAATACATGCAGTTCAAAAGATACATCCCTCTGTTTGAGTGTACAGTGATCCCTCGTTTATCGCAGGGGTTCGGTTCCGGGACCACCTGTGAAAGGTGAAAATCTGCGAAATAGCAGCACCATATTTATTACAGGTATTTTACATTTATTTTTACCTTAACTCTATAAACCCTCCGTGCACTGTTAACAAATCACCCTTTACTTTATTAATAACAGCGTTTACATACTCCACAGCCAATGACAGCTTTACGCCTGCTTTTTGCTAGAGAAGAACATGGTAATGGGGAGTTGCTGTCACTGTTTCTTCTTTTGTGTGAAGATGGTTTTGTAAGGAGTCATGGCATCGTCGACAATATTGCAGAAGTGCAGCGAACAAACCATATCATCGTCATATATCTACGACAGTTGTTGGAGTTCTTTGGCCTGTTATACATGGCTGCCAGCCGTTCGAGTGTAAGGTCAGATTCTTCGACTTCATCGTGTGCTTGCTGTTGTTGTTCTTTCTCTTCTTCGCTCATTGATTTTATCATTTCCTCCAAGTCTTCATATGTCAACGGCTGCGAGTGGCAGTCGATCACTTCATTGACGTCTCCATGAGTCATATCTCTAAAGCCTTCTCCTCCTAGCAATGCAGCCAACTTCACAGCTTTCGCAACTGCCGAGTTATGCACTTCGTCAGGAGCAAATCCCTTGTAGTCGTAGATGACTTCGGGCCACAATTTCTTCCAGCTGGCATTGATTGTGGCCGGCTTCATCTCTTTAAGTGCATGTAGCAATCGTGTAGTTATGCCACTACGCCTTCAGTGCGAATTCTTTGTCCGCATCCATGGAGTCAACCAGATTCGCCGGGGCATTATGTGTGTAGAGGGCCTTGAACGCATGAATCAGTGGTGTCGTATTCGGTGGCAGGAACTCTCCCTGAACACCATCATAATGGAGATTAGTTGCGTGGCCACCAGCATTATCCATCAAAAGAAGGACTTTAAATTCAAGGCCCAACTCCACAAGATAAACTCGGACCTGAGGGATAAAGCATTGGTAAAACCAGTCCGATGTGAGGCTTTTTGTGCTCCAGGCCTTAGGGTTATGCATCCAATACACTGGCAGCAGATTCTTGTGTTTATTCTTCAAAGCCCTAGGGTTCTTTGACTTGTAGATAAGCCCTGGCTTTAACATAAAGCCCGCAGTATTCCCGCACATGACGAGGGTAACATGGTCTTTGTGCGCTTTAAATCCAGGGGCTTTAGCTTCTTTCTTGAAAAGAATAGTGTGAGATGGCACTCTCTTCCAAAATAACCCAGTCTCATCCATGTTGAACACTTGCTCAGGAGCATAACCGCCTTCCTCGTTAATTTTCTTGAAGTCATTGTTCACGTAATCTTCAGCTGCAGCTGTATCTGCAGAGGCAGCTTCGCCATGAACCAAAACGCTCTTTAGGCCAAAGCGTTTTTGAAATTTGGTGAACCATCCCTTTCTAGCAACGAACGTTGCCTTGGTTTCCTTGGTGGAGAATCGCTGGATGGTCCTGGTTGTGGGTCTTCCATTTCTTCTTCCTCCTCCTGTTTACGGTTGAAACTGTCGTCGTCGGGTTCGTCTGCAGCGAATGTCTCTTACAGCTTCTTTGCCTTTGTTTGTATGATACTGGTGTCTAAGCTGATGTTCTTCCAGCAATCAGCAATCCACAGGGCCAAAGCAGATTCCATCCGCACTATTATCTTATTGTGGGGTGTTATGACCCTCTTCGCTGCTTTGTTAAAAGTAAGAGTCGCTGTCTTCCTGATATTCACTCGACCTTCTTGATGTAGTGAACAGTAGATTCGTTGATGCCGAAATGGCGGCCGACATCCGAAAACCTTCTTCCTTCCTTCAGCATATCTAACAGTTTTTGTCTGCTATTGTCATCATCTTCCTTTGCCATTTAGGCTCACTACCAGAAGCCTTAGAAGATGAAGAACGCTTGGGTGGCATTGCAGGGGTTGAAATACAAAATTTCCACTAAAAACACAAGCACAATGTATTAAGAGGCACAGTGCAAACGGCACACACATGAGTAACTGAATGGGTGAGGCAAGACAACGGAAGATGCTGGGAGAATCAAGCTTCAATCACAAAGCCAATCAGACCCCAGGATACAAAACATACAGAACACAATTCTGTGATTCGTCGTCTCCCACCCATCAGCCAATAGCATCCCATGTACTATCTCATGTAGGTGCGACCCTTTGCATTTTCCAAGACGCCGATACCGGTATCGTAGTTTATTTGGTGCAATACTGTAAGTTACATGTTTAAATTTGTTTTATACTATTTTTTACTGTATTATTATTCTTAGGCTAGGAAATACTTTTTTTTATCAATAAAATAATGCAGATCTGGAAATTTTAATATGTACTATCTCACGTAGGTGTGACCCTTTTCGTTTTCCGAAACGCCAATACCGGTATCATATTTTTTATGGTGCAGAGTTGCATGTTTAAATTTATGTTTTTTACTATTTTTTACTGTCTTATTATTTTTAGGCTAGGAAATACTTTTTTTTTATCAATAAAATAATGAAAGTACTGGAAATTTTTATATTTCCACATATCGTAGATTCCCGCATATACCCAGAAAATCTGCGATATAAAATACATATGCTTGCCAAAAAAATCCACGATGCACTGAATTCGCGGAAGGTGAATCACGATATAGCGAGGGATTACTGTAATTTGTATATTGCATCAGTATTATTATAATAAAGAGCTTTTCTACATGCCTGCCTATATTGAATATGACCTACTATTCGTTCCCATTTGTGGGTAGACATAGTTGGATTGAAGCTTGGGAATCAAGGTTGGATGCCCTTACTGTTTCCCTGCCGTGGGCTCGAATTCAGTTCAATTACCTCCTGAGTTGAGCATTCTTCCACTACTCTATTGCTGCCCCTTTATTCATAGACTTTAGTTTGAAAAGTACAACTTGAACATTGTTGGGTTATCATCATAGTATTCATGGTAGAGTGTTAAAGCTATACTTTACAGCTGTTTCTTTTCTCTCAATACTAGATGTGGTACACATCATACAGTATTCCTCATCTTCAGGAATACTTCCCAATCACTCATATAGGCTAACTGATAAATTTTATTCTCTTTCAGAAACTATTAGACCACATCAGAACATCATATTTTGTGACCAACAAAGGAAAGAATATACGGACGTTAATATTCCCTCGGATGAATAACTTGTTCAACCTCTATGAATTTCTTAATATATCTTATTATTTGAACCAAAGATATCTTGGCCTACTTGATAACATACATACTCTAAGGTTAGAGTCATTTAAATTTCTTTTCTAAATTTTTGTTCCCAAATAACCACCATGCAGGATGCAGTAGGATATAGTTTCATGTTGGGAAATGATATATATATATATATATATATATATATATATATATATATATATATATATATATATATATATATATATATATATATATATATATCTATCTATCTATCTATCTATCTATCTATCTATCTATCTATCTATCTATCTATCTATCTCTATCTATCTATCTATCTATCTATCTATCTATCTATCTATCTATCTATCTATCTATCTATCTATCTATATATATATATATATATATATATATATATATATATATATATATATATATATATATATATATATATATATATATATATATATGTTCCGGTTTTACGTCACGGACTCCCTTTTCTACCCTTTCTGCGAAGGACTTGATTTGGCAGATGTAATTCTTACCCTGAGTGCATGCCCTTGCTAACCTCAGACCGTGACAGGGCGCGAACCCTCGACCTGACGCCTCAGAGTCGCGGACGATATATATATATATATATATATATATATATATATATATATATATATATATATATATATATATATATATATATATATATATATATACAGTATATAGAAGGCATCGGAGAAAAGTGCAAAATATACAAAGGTCCTGAAGAAACACCTCTCATCCAGAAATGATTCTTTGACACAAGTTTCTTGAGGACTTGGAGTGCGAGCTTTCGAAGGCTTCAAGCCTCCATCGTCGGGCAAGTAAGGAAAAAAAATGATAAATAAAACTCTCTTGGAACAATACGATGGTTGGGAAACTCCGCTTCCACGGGAGCAAAATATCTTCCTCCAAGAGTAAGTCTTCAACCACCAGTGCTTAAAATTTATTGTTCTTCAGTGCCTGTCCGAGAAATATGTTGATATGAATGGAAGGAAGGGAATCTCCTAACATTCAGTATCCATCCTTCGTATATTCCCAAGAGAGTTTAATTTACTATTGCTTCTTCACTTGCCCGACGATGGAGGCTTAAAGCCTTCGAAAGCTCGTACTCCAAGTCTTCGAGAAACTTGTGTCAGAGAATCATTTCTGGACGAGAGGAATGTTACTCTTCAACTGCAATATTCGATGCAAGGTGTTTCTTCAAGACCTGTGTATATTTTGCGCTTTACTCTGATGGCTTCTATGGATACTAAACGTCAGGAGATTTACTGCCTTCCATTCATATATATATATATATATATATATATATATATATATATATATATATATATATATATATATATATATATATATATATATATATATATATATATATATATATATATATATATATATATATATATATATATATATATATATATATATATATATATATATATATATATATATATATATATATATATATATATATATATATATATATATATATATATATATATATATATATATATATATATATATATATATATATATATATATATATTTATATATATATATATATATACATATATATATATATATATATATATATATATATATATATATATATATATATATATATATATATATATATATATATATATATACTGCCATATCCAACTGAAATCAGGAAGGTTTTTCATAACTGAATGTAGGAAGAATATCTATGATTTCATCATAATTTTTGTAATCTCCCTCCTATCACTTGCTTTGTGGCATGGAAGAATGACTCTTGGAGAAAGAGATGATCAGCTCTTCACTTCCCAATCACTTAATTCGCACTTAAGACCCTTTTGGGATATCATGTTTGGAAGTGTTTACCCCTCACTGCTAAAGTTAAATCAAATATTACCCTGTGATTATCTTTAAAGTAATAGCAATTATGATAGAGAAACCTTAACTAGATAGACAGATGATCAGACAAGTGGTCCTGCTATCATGCTTGGATAATATATTAGGCACTCATTGGATAACATATGGTCATAATCGTGCGCAGACAGAGTGTCGAAGGACAAAGTGTCGAAAGACAAAATGTCGAAAGGTCAAAATGTTAGGTTTGGTTAGGTGATGTTAGGTTAGGTTAGGTTAGGCTCATTCGACACTTTTGTCTTTCGACACTGTCCTTCTAACGGTCATAATATATATCAACCTCCTCAATTATAAGTCGTGTTTAGATTATTGATGAAATGCATGCAGCTTTTGTAATAGAGCTGTGCCTATACAAAATTCACTGTGTACTGGTGCAAACAAAGTCAATAACAAACAAAGTTCATAAGGTTCTTGCTCGCTAAAGGTCCTGATGGTTTCCCTGCAAGGTTCCTTTCGCCTCATTCTGTCAACCAGTATTTATCCTTCATCTTGGAAGTATCTCTAGTTCAACCTATTCCTAAGAAGGGTGATCGCTCTATTCCTTCAAACTACCGACCTATTGCCCTAACCTCCTCTATTGCTAAAGTTTTCGAAACTTTGCTCAATGCTCACATGCTGAAACGCCTTGGATCTAACTCATCTCTGATCACCAGTACGGCTTCCGCAAGGCAAAATTCACTGGTGACCTCCTGTCTTATCTTACTCATGTATGGTCATCTTCTCTCAGGAACTACGGGGAATCCTTTGTCGTCGCCCTTGATATCTCTAAGGCTTTTGACAGAGTCGAGTACAAGGCTCTGTTGGCCAAACTCCCTGCCTATGGCTTTACCCCTTCTTTCTGTTCTCTGATTTCCAGTTTTCTTTCTGACCATTTTATATCTGTAGTTGTTGATGGTGCGACATCTATCCCTTTCTCTGTTACCAGTGCTGTTCCACAGGGCTCTGTTCTTTCACCTACTCTGTTCCTTCTCTTCATCAATGATCTTCTACAATCCCCATCTTCCTCTCTTCTTCATGCCTTTGTTGATGATTCTACCGTTCACTTTTCCTCTACCATTTCTTCACAACCTTCATCTGCTACTCGTAATCAGTCTTGTATCACTCTTTCTTCCACTTTCAACTCCGATTTGCATAGGGTATCTGAATGGGGAACTCAAAATTTAGTTAAATTTAATGCCTCCAAGACACAGTTTCAGGCTATCTCTTTATCTTCTTTTCCTCCTGATAACCCTATTGTCTTCGAAACTAACGAAATTTCCCCTCTTAATTCTATCAACATATTAGGAATCCATTTAGCCTCTAACTTGTCTTGGAGGAATCACGCAATCCCAAATTCTAAATCTTCATCCAAAATATGTTTTTTTTTTTAATTTCGTTTCTGTCATCGTCGCCGTAAGGTATCTTCCCTTCCTCTTTTTTATCGCTACTACTTCCATTGCTGCTCTGATGAGTTGGCGAGTTGCATCCCTCCCACTGCCGAGGCCGCATAACACTCGCCAAGCGGCCTCATCTCACAGGTACTGTGTGGAGATTTGTAGCTCGCGGATTGGTCGGTGCAGCGACTGCTTTTTCCCATCCACCTCCAGACTCAGGAACTCTCTTCCTCCTTCTGTCTTTCCTAATTCTTATAACCTATTATCCTTCAAAAAGCAGATCTATCGTCATCTCAGGGCCTAGTCCTCTATATCTTTGGGTCCGCTGTACTTTGTTTTTTCTGTCTGTCGTTTTCCTTTGCATGTAGAGGAGAGCGTATTCAAAAAATGTATCCCCAAATTTTCCCATAATTATTGATGCTTAATCTTAAAGAGAGTAAGAGAGTTATCCAGACCATGTCCAAAGTTAGCAATTGGATAAGTTTTTCTTGAGAACACATTATCGTAAAATATTGATTTACCAGTGAATTTGGAAACAGCTAGAGACTTAATAGCTGAAGGTATCAGAGCAGCTGAACTAAGAAAATAGATGAGTTGCGGCCAAACTGACTCACTTTAGTTCTTTTTATTTGCCTTTGTTCAAACTTTTATTTCCATCTTTATATTTCAGATTTTCATTTGCCTGTCAGGTGATGGAGAGGCAAGAAGAGCACGTTTTTGGAACAGGGGGCCAGATCTTGGCTATGTTGAAGAAGGTCATGGGAGAGCTCAAAAATCTTAGAACACTAGAATTATGTGACCTCCTCCTGGATGGATGTGAAGGACTGCCTTTGTTAGATGATGTAATTACAAAAAAAAGATAATTTGGGGAGATCTTCAACCGAGGAGTGAATAAAGAGTTAGACATCATTCCCTGTTCCTGGTCGTCTAGTGCATGAATGAATTTTGTCTTAAATTATAGGATCTCTTTTTCTAACATAAGTGTGCCCTCCCATCATTAGTGTTTTTACAAATCTGTATTTTGGCCAGACAAAAACCAAAACAATTTCTTGATATTAGCAAAGCCTGCATAACTGTGAAAGAAACTCAAGTTAGTTGAGTAAATATTGCATACTATTTGCGGACAGATTGATTTATAGTCTAGCAATTTCCGAGGTAAACTTATTAACATAGACAATTTAAGGTTAACCATGATAGTCTCAAGATGATTGTTGCTAAATATATACCATACCTTCTCGAGATTTTCTCGAAGAAATTAAGCAGATGGATACATAGCTATTAACTGAGAAGTTTATTCTCTTACCATTAGGAGAAGTACAATACACTGGCCCTACTAATGACATTATCTGTACTAAACAATAAGTTTCCACTGATTGTGGTATGTTTTTTGAGATTTTCTGTGTCTTTGTCATGCCTTTGGATATTTCCATTATTGTGGCATGCCTCTTTCTGATTTCCATTGACCCTTTCTTATTATATCTCAGCACTTGCCTATTGAGTTTTTTTTTTAAATACCAAATAAATTCTGTTCACATTTTATGAAGCTTATTATTTGCAGTTATCAGTAATACTTTAGTGAAGGAAGTTGTTTATTTGGAGCTCCTATACTGAAAGCGTTGTTTATGCTCCTCTTTCTTTAGTATGTTGCAAGTAGTTTATATATATATATATATATATATATATATATATATATATATATATATATATATATATATATATATATATATATGTATATATATATATATATATATATATATATATATATATATATATATATATATATATATATATATATATATATATATATATACGGTATATATATATATATATATATATATATATATATATATATATATATATATATATATATATATATATATATATATATATATATATATATATATATATATATATATATATATATTGATTTAATATACTATAAAACTTTTTACAATGCAGATCGTTATGCTAGCTTCAACATATCATATTTATAAGGTATAAAAAGCATGTAGAGTAGTATTTTTTCATTATGTTTATGATTATGTCTTCTTTTAAGGCAACTTCTTTTCATATCAATATAAGCTAAGCAGATCTAACTTCCAGGTCTGCATCACCTGCTGCGAGACATTGCGAACTTTGACTCTTATCAACTTAACAAAGTTAGCTTACACTTTACTGCATCCAGGAGCTTTTGTTAACCTTCAGACACTTATCATATCACCACAGGTATGTGTCTAAGGATTCAAGCCTTAATTAACCAAGCATTTCCATGTATAGCTGCACCAAAGATATGGGAGTTATATATGAGTCACAAAGATATTTATGAGCCATAGTGTAACTTTTGAAACTCACTTTCAAGTTTTATCATCTATGTCAAACAAATGAAGGAGTTATGCTGAAATATTTATTTTACATAGATTGCAAATGCTTTTTATGGTAATTTTATGAGATGAAAACTCTCCTTAGTAATTGCATTTGAGTGGAACCGATCTATGTTGCTATACCCATGAGCATGAATAGTGGATATATTCATATTTGCCATCATTCTTTATATGGCAGTTTTTGTTAAGTCTGGCTCAAAAAGATTTAAATATAATTCAGAGTGTTTATTTAATGCCTTTTTGAGAATGATTTCTCGGTAAACTTCTAGTAAATGGTAAGACATAGAGTTGAAGTTGGAGGTTATATATTGTTCATAAATAGCATAATTTTGATATATGAGATATCGTATGTAGAGAGGCTGAATGGCAAAGAGTTTCTTTATAATCCATTTCAAGATTGATTTGCTTGTTGAGCTCTTTCAGTTACCCTATAGTAGGCTGTATTAACTTGTTGGCACCTCGACGCTCTGTATTGGAACTTACCTATAATATATTGAGCTGAAAGTCATTCAATATGGAAAGATACATTTATTACTTACAGGTTTAAACACGAATTGAATTTCTTAGCATTTTATGTTGCGATTAAATATCGAAGTTAATATCGATACAGACTAATATACAGTTGTCCTGTATCCGTGATTTCAGTATTTCAGGCTCAGTGCAAACACCTAATCCTGAAATTAGAATTTTAATTTAGAATTACTTTAGTTTAGTTTACTCTATTTCATTTTACACAAAACCTTCTCTCCAACTGGAATTGTGTGCAGGTGCAGAGTTTAGCACTACTCTGAATATATTTCCTCGTACAGTTATGCATTGCCTAAATCCAGGTTTTGTTCCAAAATGTCAGTTGTTTGGCAGTTTGGATGTTGGCTGAATATTATATTTACATGGAAACTTTTGTCAATTTTCAAGATATTTTAGGGACCAAATCTATATACTGACACATTTACTCCGATGGTCTGATAGCAGGATTAAAGAGAGAGAGAGAGAGAGAGAGAGAGAGAGAGAGAGAGAGAGAGAGAGAGAGAGAGAGAGAGAGAGAGAGAGAGAGAGAGAGAGAGAGAGAGAGAGAGAGAGAGAGAGAGAGAGAGAGAGTTGCACATGAAAGTTCACAGGCCTGTGCTCTTTACACTTCGTCTTCCGATTGGCTTCATGTTTGATTTTCCACACTACCACTTATCTTGATGAAACTATAAATGAAGTTAGGATTTATTACTTCCTCGCTTAGAAAATTCCAATTATCAAGCATTCCTACACCAAAAGAGTACTTCCTTGCAACCAGCAATAAAGTTACTTATGAAGTTCTACACCTGTTAATGAGGAGAGGTTCTGCTTTTGCCTTTTTCTAGGATCTTGGAGTCTACCAAGATTCCAGAGATTTTTCAAATATGAGACATAGTGCTGCCGATAATGGTGAATCACTTTTAAATGCCACAGAGATATTTTAAGGTACCACCGCTCTGAACATAATTTCTGTTTCTGTCACCAGCTTTGTTGCGTGTCTTGGAACCTTCTCCGATTTGTTAGTACAGTAGGCTCTTTCAAGTGTTGACACCAGAAGGGTATATGTGTGTGATTACCTAATTGTGATTACCTAATTGTGTTTACGGAAAGAGCCCAAAGCTCGTATCTTCCCGTCTCCTGATCGGTTTCATTTTGTACTTAGTGATACTTATCATACCTGTCCTTAAAACTATGGATTGAGATAGCATTAACTACCTCCTCGCTTAGCGAATTCCAATTATCAACTACTCTTACACTGAAAAAGTATTTCCTTACATCCTGCAAAGAAGTTTTCTTACGAAGCTTCAAACTATGACCTCTAGTTCTAGAGCCAGCCATATCAAAATATCGATCCCTATCCACTCTATCATAACCATGAAGGAATTTAAAGACTGTTACCATATCCCCCTCAATCTTCTAGTTTCGAGTGATGGTAAGTCTAATTCCCTCAGCATCTCATCATAACTGAGACTGCGTATTTCTGGCACCAGTTTCGTGGCATGTCTTTGAACTCTTTCAAGCTTAGCTATGTGCTTTTTCAAGTGCGGATTCCAAAAGAGGGCTGCATATTCGAGTTTTAGCCTCACATAGGTTACATAAGTATTTCTGAACATTTCCTTGTCCATGTGCCTGAAGGCTACCCTTACATTTGATAAGAATGCATATGCTGCCCTTACTATGCCATTTATATGTATTTCTGGAGACAAATCTGCCAGTATGTTTACTCCTAGGTCTCTCTCATTTTCTGTCTCTTGAAGTTGTATTCCAGCCACCGAGTAGTCAAGCTTGGGCCTTCTTGCACCTGTACCCATTCTCATTACCTTACATTTTTAAGTATTGAATTTCATTAGCCACTTCTGTGTGTATGTGCCTACTTGTTATTTAACTCATTATGGTCACGGGAAAGAGTCCTATGCTCTTAATTCCCCGTCTGCTGGTCATTTTATTTTTTACGCTTTGACACTTGTGTTACTTCTTAAAATTAAATACTTTTGGCATTTACCGTTTACTCGTTTAACGATTTCAAAATCGATTTCAAAATCTCCAAAGAAGTTTTAATGGAAAGCTTCAAAACTATAGTCTCTAGCTCTAGAAACACCTGTATTAAATAATCGCTCCCTATTCTCAGTCAAAGCCGCAAAGGAATAAAAAATTGGTATCATATTCTCCCACTTTCTTTTAGCTTTGAATGGTTGTAAGTTCAACTTCTTAAACCTTCTCTCACAACTGAGATTACACATTTTGTCACCAGTTTTGTAGCACGTCCTTAGTGTTCTTTAATATATTTATATGATTTCAAGAGTGGATTCCTGAAGGGTGCCGCTATTCAAGCTTCGGCCTCACAAGTCACAATATTTCTGAAAATTTCATTGTCCACATGTCTAAAGGCCACCCATATGTTTGCCCTTATACTGCCTTTACTATGCCATTTATATTCTAACCACAGACAATTCTTCCAATACATTCACCCCTAGATCTTTATCGTTCACAGATTTTTTTAACTTCCTCTCTTCTTACTGAATACCTTAACAAGTACTGAATTTAATTAGCCACTTTTTTGACCTCTCATGCAGACTATTTAGATCTTCCTGAAGTTCTCTACCATTGTTTTCGTTTATTACTTTTTCACAATCTTTGCATCATCTGCAAGCATATTCATGAATGAATTTACAGACTCTGGTAGGTCATTTACAAATACAAGGAACAAAAGTGGCCCTAAAACTGAACCCTGTGAAAGTCCACTACTAACTCTTCTCCATTCAGACGCTGAGTGTCTTACTCTAACACTCTGTTCCCTTCCTTCCAAGTAAGTTTTTATCCATTCCAAGGCATTTCCACGTATTATTGCCATTGTTTGCAGCTTCTTAATAAGTCTCCCATGTGGGACAGTGTCAAATGCTTTCTGGAAGTCTAGAAATATACAATCTGCCCTGCCCTCTCTTTCCCTGTAAGATTCTGCATACCTCATCATTAAATTCTAAGGCGTTTGTTACTGGTGATCTACCTTCTCTGAAGCCATGTTGTCTCACTGACAAAGAGTTGAAGGATTCCAAGTGAAGAGAGATATGTTTCCTTTGTAGTTTCTTCATAACTTTGCAAACTATGCTGGTCAAGGAAACAGTCTGTTGTTTAGAGCTGTATCCCTTCTTCCCTTTCTGAAGATAGGTACCATGTTTGCTTGTTTCCAGCATCTTGGAATCTCCACTGATTCCATCTCCTTTTCAAATATGATACGTAGTGCTGCTGATATTGATTTAGCGCATTTCTTAACTACATGAAGGGATATATCTTCAGGACCTGTAGCTTTATGGGTATCTAAATCTATTAGGTCTTTGCACTCCTCTGTGGCTGAAAATATGATGTTTTCAAATATCAAGCCTTGAGCTCCTATACCTATTCCAGCATTTGTCTCTCCACTCCTTAGCTCCCTTACACTCATTATTGAACCATTTTTTCCTGGCATGAATAACTCCTATTTTGGTGGAGGGTATGCAACAATCTATTATCTTCCCATATTCCTCACAGAAGATAATGTACATTTCTTGTACAGATTTGTTGTTAGATTAGGTTCTTCAGTCAAAAACTGCAAAATGCTCATTCATTTTGATGTAATCTCCTCTCAGATAGTTCCTCCTTTAGGCAGAACATCTTCGATGATATTAGCGTGTTTGCGTGCTTGAGAGAGAAAGAGAGAGAGAGAGAGAGAGAGAGAGAGAGAGAGAGAGAGAGAGAGAGAGAGAGAGAGAGAGAGAGAGAGAGAGAGAGAGAGAGAGAGAGAGAGAGAGAGAGAGAGAGAGAGAGAGAGAGAGAGAGAGAGAGAGAGAGAGAGAGAGAGAGAGAGAGAGAGAGAGAGGTCATTCACAGAACTCATTATAATTTTCTTATTTTATTATATACAAGACGTAAATATTTGTGCCTTGATGTAATATTGCATTTACACTGGACTTTTTCTTTGCAGAATATAGGTGATGATCTTATTGAATTGCTTGGAACGTCGCAGCTGAGGAACCTCTTCATTTTGCAAAACAAGTACACAGAGCATGGCAAATCGCTAAATTACAAAACTTGGAAGGTATGCCGTAGAAATAATCCAAGATTACGTGTACATCTTTGCACGGAAGGCAATGTCAAGAGAGACATTATTTGGCAAGAAAGGGCGCCTGTGAAAAGCGTCGTCTATGATTCTCCATACGCAAAGGTATTATAAAAATGTCTTGAGTAGCACCTGCCTGCTACCTATTCTTGAGAGGGTTGAAGAGGGACAGTATTTAATTATTCTGTCTTAGATGTTACAAAGCAGCTATGATGGTATGATATTGTCATATTTGTAGGTTTTACTCCCCACTCACTGAGTAGGTTAACATGAATGAATCAGGCATGGTCAAAGGTTGACACTGAATCTCATCATGTGGAGGCATCGGCAAGATCATTGCCAAATATAGCCCACCATGCTTTATCAAAATAGGTATAAAACAAAAAGAGACCATATGCTTCCTGCTATCTATATTATGTTTTTATGTCTTTTTTAGAGATCATTACTGGTGAATATATAATATACCTCTTAAAGGGGCCAGTTTTATTTTTATCAGATTGTTGAGCACTGAATTGTAATGTATTTCGTCAAATGTTTAACTTTTAGTATGAAAATTATCCCTAATGGTGAAGGAGAAGGAATTTCACAATTTTATATTTTGTATATTCTAGACTTATGAAATGAAAAGTCTATGGTTGTTGGGAAGTAAGAGAGTCATAATATAACTAACATGGCATAGGAACCAACAAAAATGGAATCCCAAATTGTAGAGGATAAAAATTGGGAATACCTTATTTCCAGGTGTTTTTATTATTATTATTATTATTATTATTATTATTATTATTATTATTATTATTATTATTATTATTATTATTATTATTATTATTATTATTATTATTATTATTATTATTATTATTATAAATGTCATAGATATTAATCTCGCCCTAGAACAGCTGATGGATGAGGTAATGATGGACAGGGTGTATTGAAACTCGCTACCACTTTCCTTCTCTGCTTAAATATGGCAACATATAAATTAAATATTTTTCTATACAACCGAAATATTCAGAGTTGTAAATCATCTTATTTATAAACATGATTACAGTTTTTTAGGGTATGAGGTGTTGGTTGTACAGTATATTGTTTTCAGTATTATGAATTTTAGTACTTTCTTACTTTTGTAAGTTATTGAATATTGTTCAGTATGCTATGTATCCTTGTGGTTTCATCAGATTATAGTATTAATCACATTACTGTTGGGCGGTGTGTGTGTGTTTTTTTTTTCTAGTATATACTGTCTACATGTTCTTAATTTCGATGGCAGATAACTCCGCCTGTTGTGCTAACAATTATTGAGCTATACAAGAGTGATTTGGAAGTTTTTGCTCACAAACAGTTGCCAAGATTCTATATGCCACGGTCTTTCCATGACAGAATAGATTCCACTCTCCTTCTATTAGTCCGACAGTGCCCATATATTCACACATTGGTGAGTATTATGCCATATTCGTGCCATTTTATTTATTTATTAAATTTAATTGGATTTGTTAGCAGTCATATAAAATGGTCTGATGAATTATCTGTGTACACATGAACTGTTTCTGTGTATACTGGAGATGATTGACAGTGTTATTTCATCTTCCTCAAATCTCCTGAATGACCTACCTATTTTAGAATATATAATACATTCTTTCACATTTTGTAGAAGATTGAAGGTTTGCTCCTATCACAACCTTTTTAATAGCTTTCAGCCCAAATTAACTATGAATGCTAGTACAGTACTAGAATTTAATGCATATCATCATAAGGAAAAGAATACTGTACTTCCAAATATAGTTTTGAGTGTCCAAACTATTTTATGGCAGTTGCTGGTACCAGGATACATCATTATAAATTAGGGAAATATTTTTCGACATTTATTCATACATTGTTGAAGCCAGACTGGTGGCTACGGGTGAAAGGAAAAGAAGATGGGGTCTTTCACATTCTCACCCCTTCTGTCTTACGTTCTATGACAAGCAAAAGAAGTTTGCAAGGCCGTGATTACCAGCCCTTTTCTCCTTTATCCATTTTAGCCAGCTTTTACTCCATCCAGGAAAAGAGAGGTTGGAAATCTCACCCCATCACCAAGAGTATCCCTTTGAGTTTACTCTTACGAAACACTGGAAATATAATTAGGTGGTCTTTCCATTAAAATACCAAGGACATCACTTTCATTCTTCTCCCATAACGAGGGAAATATTAATTACAATCCTATAAATATCGGAAACCTTATTACAAAATTTCATTGAATGATTTCAATATGTATGTAAGTTAATAATAATTAATTTGTATTGAAGTTATGCAATGAAAGTGATTGGCAGTGCTTATCATTGATTTAACTCAGTGTTAGAGGTGTTTTTTGCTTGTTCTTCATCAAGTTCCTTGAGTAAATAGTAGTTTTAATATCTGCAAATTTTATCCAATTCTACATAACGGAAATGCTATTGGTGTTTCGCTTATGGCATATTGTACTGAAACCTGTAGGGTGGCCACAGCTGTAATAAATATCTGTTTGTATTCATTTCTCGCTGGGCCATACTGAATTCTGTTAACTCTAACGTTCATGTAATATATTTTCGTGTCGGTTTAAATATATTTTTTTTTATCTCTAAATATCTACTTTAATGTCACACTTCTTATATCTCGATGAAAATTTATCAAACCTTTTTCATATATAACTGCTTTGTTTCTTATGCATACATGCCTGGCTTATAACTTGTGATGAAGCTGGCTGGCCTAGTTTTGTATACGTATACCTTATACAAAAGCATTGTATTGTTTTTTTTCTGGTGTTTTGGTACAATATCTATCCTGTGGTTTATCTTACTTTATCGAATCAAATTTATTTTTATATCCTGGTTTCTCATCCCTAATTCGTATTTATGTTATGTCATTTCAAAGGTGATTAAAGGTGAGTTATATCATACCTGTCATCCTTCTACTTTAAATTCCTGATAAGATGTACCTACATCATTATTTCAGTATACTCTTCTTGACCATCCTTTCCAACTATACAGATGAGCTATGTCGTCTCTGTTCCAACTCTTCTGTACACTTTATCTACTCCTACACTGATCTCAGACTATCCTATCCCTTACCTTATGAATCCATCTGGTTTCACAAATTTTTATGAGTCACTCTTTTTTTTTCTTTTTATGATTGTCACTCCAGGACGGGCAAAAAAAAATAAATAATAAAAAAAAAAATTATATATATATATATATATATATATATATATATATATATGTATGTATGTATGTATATATATATATATATATATATATATATAT
>JAXCGZ010017038.1:115000-180378 GCA_037179515.1 Halocaridina rubra
ATATACTGTTCATAACAGGAACTATATATACTTGAAAATGTATTTGAATTCTTCAGATTATGAGAATCTACCTAGAGTCTTTCTGTTCAAAGTAGAATTATATAGCCAAGTAATTGGAATGATGTAGGTGGATTTGTTGAATAGATCTCGTTTTGCTAATAAAATAAAGCTGCAGTATGCTGGAAATGAGCAAGGTTATTTTTTTTTTTGCAATTAGTGCGTATATAAAGGCAAATAGCGTTTAATAGATCTAAATTTCTGCTGTAAGATATATATATATATATATATATATATATATATATATATATATATATATATATATATATATATATATATATATATTCTTTTTGGAAAAAAATAAACGGTGATGAAGTGTTACGAAAAATTACTCATTATACTTTCCAGCTGTTAAGAGATCTGAAGATAATGATATATGGGTTTAGACTATATGCCAGTTAATGTTTCCCTCTAAATGCCCAGCATTTTAGAATTCATTAAGTCTTCCTGAAGGTTTTAGGTCTTTGGCATATTAAAATGGCGAGGCAACAGAAATTTTACATCACACTCAGAAGAGTTCTTAACTAAATATCACAGTCTTTATAGAAGTTGTTGGGAGTCCAAATTGGAATTAAAGTCACTGTTAGACGGTGTAGTTAGTAAAAAAAATACTTAAATGATACTTTACAAAAGATCTTAGCTCAATGAAGCTACTGATTTGTTTTGTTCCTTGCAGGTCATTCGTGAAAAGATATCCACAGCTACTGTCCTCTTATTGGCCTACACCGCTAAGAACTTGCATTATTTCTATGTCAGACGAAACGCCATTATTCTGAAAGTAAGTTCTTGGCCTTTTAGTCATATAAGGAAATACTCAACATTTGAATTAAGAAAACAACATATGCTTATATCATTGTCACTAGTGTCGATTTTTTCCTGTTATAGTCGCTTTTTTCCAAGTTGCCTCTGAAGAGTTTTTTTTTTATGTAACTGCTGGAGGTTTTTTGAAAAAAAAGTACTTGTTAATTGGGATTGAATTAATTTTTCTTCACGCTTTACACTTTTGGTGTGTGATTATGGGTGTAGCATAATACCAGAGGTCTCTCAAGCTTGGGGTTGATGTTCTGCCATGGGAAATGACATTTGTTGAATTTCAAATTATCCCATGGTGAAAAAGTGAAATAGTGTATAATACTGTCGAGGGTATAAAAGGGACAGTAGATATGTCTGTTGTCACCCAGCTCTTGCCAGCTCTTCAGACATGAGTATGCTGATGGAAGTGGCAAACTATTGGCTAAACCACTTTCGCCAGAAGCCTGGGCACAACAAATGTGCATCTGGTAGTCTGCTAGTGGAAGAAGCCTCCCTGTCAGTGAAGACCCAGTTCAGAGATAATACCTAAACACATTCCCTGGGCACTGTTATCATGATATTGGCAGTTCAGCAGACAAAACACAGGAAAAGAAAAAGCAGAAGAGAGGTGCATAGGATGAAGGGAAATTACCGATCATTTGAAACATGCCTAAGATGCCTCATTCCCAAGTAACCTGGGTAGTTTTTTGTTTGTTTATTCCACCCTGCCAAATATTACCATTATAGAACGAGGTAATCTGCAATAAACCTCGGTATGAAATAAGGTATGAGGTATAATTACAGAGCCTACAAGTATTTTGTTACATAACCAACCACAAGAAAAGAGAATCAAGGGATACTCAGATACTATTGGTATATACAGGAAATAATTTCTAAACTTGATGAACATTAATGATTCTGACAAGACCAAATCATACTTCCATTAATCTGTGCCAGCTCTAAGAGGTGTCTATTGCTGAATGGAAAGGGGATACCTATTTGATCTTATCAAGAAATTTTTGATGGATACACGCAACTATCCTTAGCCTGTAGAAAAGGATAGATCCTCAAGTTGCCTGTTGTTAATATAGGCAATAAATTAAGGGTCTCCTCATATTACTGTAGTGAAGGTTTACAGCTGTGATGATTGAATCAGTTTCAACATAAGACGGTGATGGACTGCCTAAAACAGGAGATTCTTCAGGAATGTCCCTTGGCAATCCAATATCATTAATGGCATCCAAATCTAATAAGAATTGTATGTTCTCCCCCTTTTGGTGATTTTCAAGGGGTGTTTGCAATCTTTCCAAGTCAGATTTTATGAATTTTGTGCATAATTATTTTTGTGTATTTATTTCTAACATACTATAGGTCATACACCTTATTAATATTGTTACTAGGTTTATCATGATATATTATAACAGTATTTTTTTTCAATATCATCATTATTTTTGTTTTTTATATTTGTTAACATTGATGTTGTAGGGGCTTCCAGAGTCAGTCAACACCCTGGTAGGTGATTGTTCCTAATTTTCATTGTGGTTCCTGTATTATCTCCTGAGACTTTATGAACCAGGGACCAGATAAAACACGCTTTTGAGCTTTGACTTACACTGAGACTATTCTGTGGCCTCAGAGGTCGTTTATTTTCCTCTATACAACAACAATGTATGATTATCATATGTCATAATACAATCGTGCGGAATCTCATTTTAAGATACAGGGTTGCCACCACAGTGCAGGATGATTATATGAGATTGAAATAATTAGCTATATTATTAAACACTACAGTTCCTGCTGTCTTCAGTCACCTTTTGTCTTGTTGCTTTCCTATATACTTTTGATTCATCTTTTGGGGAAAAATGACACAGGAGAATGTCACTTTGTGATGTTTGATATATTCATTTCGAACATTGAGAGGGATATTTTTGTAGTTTTTTGGGATGCAACCTAGATGTGACTGCACACTTGGCACATAACACTACTGTTTCTTTAGTTTTGGTATTGATCATTATTATGATCATTTGGTGATTGAGCTGATTTTGTCTCTTTCTACTTTATTCCTGAGATGAATGCTAGTGTATCATTTGTATTGGTTTACCAATGATGTTACTTTTTGGCAGTTTCTTTTCACCTGTCTTGCTGTTAGAAGGTATTCCCTCAGCTGCACCATAGAATATTTTAATCTATGCCTTGGAATGGATGATATGTATCTTTTAAGTTACATAAAAGCTATTCTTGGGATTTTACAAAGAGTGAAGAAAATGCTAAATGTAGGGTGAGCCAAAAGTTTGGAGGGGATTTCAGTATTCAATAACTATATGTTTATGTTTTATATTTACAGTATCATATCATCATATACAATATATATATATATATATATATATATATATATATATATATATATATATATATATATATATATATATATATATATATATATATATATATATAAAATAATAATTTATACTGTGTGAAAGATCACATCACGTAAATGGTGTCCAGTTTCTGCTTTGCTCAATTTTTCAATTTCTTGGTCATTTTGCATGGCATCTCTGATTGTTTTAGACTCCAGTGATCTGATTTCAGCCCAAATATTGTCCTTTAACTGTTGAAGTGTATGAGGCTTGTGTAAATAAACTTTTTTCCCTTGGGTTAGCCCCCATAGGAAGAATTCAGTAGTCGTCAGATCTGATGAGCATGATGCCCATCTTATTTTACAATTGCTTGAAATTATTCTTCCTCAGAAATTTCACAATTTGTGTTTGCTGTTTGGTCGTAAATATTTTCATCTTAATCCTTTTTTTTTTTTTTTTTTTGGAAAAGAAAATTACAAATGTAATTGATTAATTTTGTGTTAAAAATGTCGGACTCCTTCGTGACTTATTGCCATGCCTTGTATATTGCAAAATTTTACATATACTTTTTGGTCATTTAGCAAGGTTAGATAATTTTTCTGTTAATTATTGATTTATGTAAAAACTGTTTTAATTTGAATTTCAGGCAGATTGGCCATACAACCCCGATTGGACACCTGAGTTTTATTTATGGTTGCGAAAAAATGCAAGATCTTACGAGGCACTGGAAGCAGAAGTGTCACAGATTCTTGGCTACAGGTGGCAGGCTTTAACTGATAAACAGTTTAAGATGATAAAACTTGATCTTGAAAAACCATATTTCATGTATAGCTGAGTCCCCTTTATTTCAAGGCACTACATACATTTCTTCATATTGTTACCTGCAATCATAGCTGTTAAGTTCTGAATAAATTTAGGAAGCATTATACTTTTTCTTCTTATTTTAATATTAAATGTCATTATATATTTTCATATAATTTAGAGGCATTCAGGGGCCCTCGATTTACGTCAGGATTCCGTTCCTGACAGCTACCATAACCCAGATTTCATCATAAGTCGGAAAACAACTAAATTCGAACCTGGTTCCTCACAAATGTTAAATATAAATACTCTGAAACATAGAAAAATAATCTAAGTTCTTAATCTAAGACAAAAAAAAGTAAAACCACACTATACAATATTGCTTACCTTTACTTGTGTAATCTAAAACATATAAATAGTAAAAGTACACTAAAGTACAGTGCAGTATACTGTATTGCTTACCTTTACTCGTGTGGTTGGCTTTCACAATGGGAAACTTTTTTTGCTGCTTTCTCATAACCACTAGTAGCTTCACCTTGCATCCTTAGGTTATGCAAATTAGCACGACTCTTAAAATGATGAAACCAACCTATACTGATCACACACTCTTCACTTTCATTCCCTTCCCCCTTTTCTCCTTACACGGCATTGAACAATATTATAGCCTTTTCTTGTATCACCATGAGGCTCACTGGGATACACCGTTGATGCTGATAAGCCAAAGCACTAGCAATCTTTCCATTTCGATTGAGATGACACTGCTGCTTAGTAAGCACAGTGGACACCATAGGAGTAGAACCTTTCACATGTTCAAGGATTCGATATTTATTCTTAATGACCATCACCACAGTCGAATGGGCTAATCTGAGTGTGCAGCTTTTCCAAGCATTTTACTTTTTCAACTTTAATTTCCATGGTCATGGCTTTTCTTTTCTCTGCACACTGCCATCAGAAATATCACCACTCCATTGAGAGACATATTAAGGTCAATAATAAGTGAGCATTAGCAAAACTGATGAGAAAGCAGATGAGCATGAGAAACAATATGGGGGGGGGGAGAGTAAACTGAGCAGTGGTTCTTCTTCCTCTTCTAATTCCGCATGATGATGTATTCTTATGATATGCTCAACATACTGTTTCCAATAAAACCGTATTTACGGCTATGTGTTTGGTAATTTTGTAAACAAATTTAATATAATCTTTTAATATGACCAAATACATAAACAAATAAATAAATAAAGCCATTAACTTTATATGTATTAATACAGCTGTGCTGCTAGCTGTGTATTCGTCTGCTGCGCTCACAAGCTGTTCAGCAGGCGCAGTTTGAGTTTACTACACAAGCCATGTAGGTTGAAAAATTGATTTATTAATTATTTATAAATTATTTATTGGCTTCTGTCGTAACGGCAGAACATCGTAAAACGAGGACCCTCTATTTATTTTTTACCCATATTGTTTACAAGAACTGAAACATGTCTTGATGCCAACCTTTTGTATGTAGCCATGTATTCATGGGGTTATTACTTTTAGCACACTGTGGCTGGGTAATTATTAGAAAAAATAACTTTTGTTCAGTATGCTATCACATCTTTAATATTTATTATTTTGAATGTAGTAAATGCATCATTTGGTAAATAATGTGTTGGTAAGTTTTTCTTGTTAAGACATTCCATTTAACAAAATTTGCGAGACCGCATGATGAGAAGCCTAGTTGCAGAACACTCGACTCAGGAGATAACAGATCCGTAATCAAGCCCATATGTGGGTGCTAAGAGGGGGAGCCAGCTTTAACTCTCCAGCTCAAAGCTGCCTGTCCACCCCGAAAATGGGGACTAATAGTTACACATGAAAACATGTAATGTATTGGGTAATTTTATATATTTCTTCTCATAAACTATCTTAAGATTTTATTATGACTTAAAAATTTTATATATTTTACTTCAGCATGATGCATTATTCCACTTAAGGTGACAGGATGCAAGAAAAAAAAAAGGTTAAGGAGTTTGGGATTGCCAGCTTTTCTCTTCTTTACCCCTTTTAGATGACTCTTGCAACGCACATACAATAGACAAGTGAGGTCACCTAAGACAAATACTAATTGGTAATTTTATATTAAATATGCAGATTAAAATATAGATATTATTGTAGAATCTACATAAAATCATAGCCTGCATTTTATTTTCTGAATATTCTATCTACATCATATATTTGAGCAAATCCATCATATAAAATGAAGGCTATTAATGTTGTATTAAAATTTCTTGGCATCCAGAGTGAAATAAGAAAAAAAGCATATCCAACCTATTTTAACAGTCTACTAACATCTTCTTAACAAAGGATAATGGGTGACAACATACTTGACAATTTAAGCTGTGTTGTAATGTCACATCTTATTTTACTTCTAATCCTATAGTATATCAAATAATAAAAGGATTATAAATGGACCCCATGCAGGAATAAACAGAAGAGGAGATAACATTGTGAATGCAAAAACTGGAAACGACCTTACACAGGCAAACTGAAGAGGAGATTACATTTTGAATGCAAAAATTTGGAGTGACCTTACACAGTAATCAGCAATATACAGAGGAGGAGATTACATTTTGAAATGAATAGAGATCAGGTTTAGCATATATAAGTAGTCATCTATTACAACGGAAATAGGTACGTCATATGCTTATACAGCCAGACAAACTATGTTCTTTATATATTTCGTCTATATTATAATGTAATAGCTGGGAGTCACTTTGCACATGAATAGACCAAAGAGATTACTTATTGAAAGGAAAAACTGGGAATTATCTCGTACAGAAATAAACCGAAGAGTAGATATCATTATGAAATAATAAACAGACCAGTTTCAGCATATGTAAGTATAGTTAATCATGACAACGCTACAGGTATGTCATATGTTTATACACTTGCACAAGGTATGGTCATTTTATATTTCATATCCACTATAAAGTAGTTGTGACTGCAACAATAGAATTTTAATGGCCTTAAAAGACAGAAAGAATCATCAGAGAGAGGAAAGTCAAGTAATTAAACTGCTCTATGCTCCAGTGCTTGCCATTGTCGTGGAATGACTCTCTCTCTCTCTCTCTCTCTCTCTCTCTCTCTCTCTCTCTCTCTCTCTCTCTCTCTCTCTCTCTCTCTCTCTCTCTCTCTCTTTCTCTCTCTCTCTCTCTCAGTGTATAACTTTTCTAAAGTCTTTGAGAAATTTCGCTAGATATACTGTAGTACGCATTTCTAATCAGACAAAAATAAATAGCGTTACAATTCCATTAAGTAATATAATCTTTTTGGTTTTACTATAGATTTTTTAAGAATATGTATGATATCATTGGAATGATAATATTAGGTGTTAAAATAATATATTATATATATATATATATATATATATATATATATATATATATATATATATATATATATATATATATAGTTAGTAAGGAAGCCCATCAGTGAAACAAAACTTATAAAACAATGCTATATTTCGGATCCTAACTGGATCCCTTCTCAAGCACAACTGTTGTGCTTGAGAAGGGATCCAGTTAGGATCCGAAATATAGCATTGTTTTATAAGTTTTGTTTCACTGATGGGCTTCCTTACTATTTAGTGCTGTATGCTAACAGTTTGTACTTATATATATATATATATATATATATATATATATATATATATATATATATATATATATATATATATATATATATATATATATATATATATATATACATATATACATATATATATATATATATATATATACATATATATATATATATATATATATATATATATATATATATATATATATATATATATATATATATATATATATATATATATATATATATATATATATATATATATATATATATATATATATATATATATATATATATATATATATATATATATATAAACACAGCGCTCCCTCATTTATCTCGGGGGTTTGGTTCCGGGACCCGCCGCGATAGGTGAAAATCCGCGAAATAGGAGCACCATATTTAGGTATTTTACATATATTTTTTCCTTTACTGTATAAACCTTCCCTGCACTGTTAACACACCACCCTTTACTTTATTAATAACAGCATGCAAGCGCAAATTTATATGAACGTGAAATAATGAAGATAGAAAAAAGCATTAAGAACAAACAGCAAACAAACATTCAATACAATATCATCAGGGAAATAGCGTGTAGAGAATATATATATTTAATTTAAGTTTCCTATGTACAGTACGATATGCGTTTTCTTTGTAACGAATTGTATGCGTTTTCTTTTTCTCTCAGCTGACTTTGTTTACGTTAAGATTTCGTGCAGCTTGGTTGATATGTAAAGAAGATAGAATAATGCTTAGAACCAAGGAATATTAATAATACTATAATCTTGAAAATTAGATAAACCCCAAATAGGGTGAGTAAATAAATATTTTATATGTAAGATATTGTGCCTGAATAGTGATAAGCATCAGCTGATACGGAAGCGGTAAAACATTTTGGTTAGAGGTTCGTTCTCCCGCATCCTCCTCCTCTTCTACCGCTTAATGCAATTGAATATTATGAAGAGAATTGAAAGAAAGTATTAAGAACAAACAGCAAACAAATTTGTGATATAATATCGTCAGGGAAATAGTGTGCGAGGGTGTATCAGCTGATACGGAAGTGCCACAACGTTTGCAGATAGAGGTTCGTTCTCCTGCATCCTCCTCCTCTTCTACCGCTTAATGCGTTCGAATATTATGAAGAGAATTGAAAAAGAGCATAAAGAACAAACAGCCATGAAAGTTTCGATATAATATCGTCAGGGAAATAGCGTGTGAGGGTGTATCAGCTGATACGGAAGCACCAAAACTTTTGCAGATAGAGGTTCGTTCTCTCACGTCCTCCTCCTCTTCTACCACTTAATGCGATTAAATATTATGAAGAGAATTGAAAAAAAAACATTAAGAACAAACAGCAAACAAACTTTCGATATAATATCGTCAGGGAAATAGCGTGTAGAGAATACACCTAGTTCTCAGAATAACGTGGAGATAGGTACTCAGAAGTGACGGGTAAATGGAAAATCGCGTGAAAAAATGAGTCATTCTCCATAGGAAACAATGATAAAGGGCATAGCTTGTTCCACAACTGTCCATAGACACACTATACCAAAGATATAAGATAAGTAAAGCATACTTTATCAGTACATAACAAAGCAGAAAGACCTGTAGTTATTTATATTAACATGCAAATAGTGTACAGTATAAAAGATATACAGATTTACTGTACAGTAAACAAATTAGTGCACTCTTTTATGTGGTTGGCAACAGGCTTACACTGGGGCGTGCATGGTGACCAGTGTTGCCAGATAAAGTGGATGTTTTTATTTTCAAATGTATGGTGCATTTTAAGATATATATTAATAACAAGATTGTAGTACTGTAATTTAAATAAAAATGTTCTTCATCTTTAAGATACTTGAAATAACTTACCAGCTTACATGTATATTCTTTTTATATTTATCATTTCTCTCATTCATCTATTCTGGCAACATTGATGGTGGCAGTGAGGACGAGGATGCATACGTTTTGTCACACTTCCGTATCAGCTAATGCACCTTCACACACTATTTCCCTGACGATATTATATCAAAAGTATGTTTGCTGTTTGTTCTTAATGCTTTTTTTCAATTTTCTTTAAAATATTTGATTGCATTAAGCGGTAGAATAGGAGTAGGATGTGGGAGAACGAACCTCTATCGACAAACATTTTGCTACTTCCGTATCAGCTGATGCACCCTCACATGCTATTTCCCTGACGATTTTATCTTGAAAATATGATTGTTGTTTGTTCTTGATGTTTTTTTTCAATTTTCTTCATAATATTCGATCGCATTAAGTGGTAGAAGAGGAGTAGGATGCGGGAAAACGAACCTATATCGACAAACGTTTTGCTACTTCCGTATCAGCTGATGCACCCTCACATGCTATTTCCTGATGATATTATATTAAAAATATGATTGCTGTTTGTTCTAAACGTTTTTTTTAAATTTTCTTCATAATATCCGACCACATTAAGTGGTAGAAGAGGAGTAGGATGCGGGAGAATGAACCTCTATCGGCAAACTTTTTGCTACTTCTGTATCAGCTGATGCACCCTTACATGCTATTTCCCTGACGATATTATATTGAAAATATGTTTACTGTTTGTTCTTAATGCTTTTTTCAATTTTCTTCATAATATTCGATCGCATTAAGTGGTAGAAGAGGAGTAAGATGCGGGAGAACGAACCTCTGTCGGCAAATGTTTTGCTACTTCTGTATCAGCTGATGCCCCCTCACACACTATTCCCCTGACAATATTATATTGAAAATATGTTGCTGTTTTTTCATAATGCTTTTTTAAAATTTTCTTCATAATATCCGATCGCATTAAGTGGTAGAAGAGATGGAGGATGGCAGAAAAGTGCCTCTGAGGCGGTCGATTTTTTACTAAAATGAAGATTTTTTTTTTTTGCATAGTCGTTATTCGCGAATTTCATATTTTTTTTACTATTATTTTGTTGGGGGCGTTATTGCAATTTCGCTGTTAAAAAATGCGCAGAAAAAAGGAATAAGGTGTATATATATTTCATTTAAGTTTCCCATGTACAGTACGATATATGTTTTCTTTGTAACGAATTGTATAGTTTTCTCTCTGTCTCAGCTGACTTTGTTTACGTTGAGATTTCGTGCAGTATAGTCGATATGTAAAGAAGATAGCATAATGTTTAGAACCAAGGAATATTAATAGTACTATAATCTTGAAAATTAGATAAACCCCAAATAAGGTGAGTAAATATTTTATGAGTAAGATATTGTGCCTGAATAGTGATAAGCATCAGCTGATACGGAAGCGACAAAACGTTTTGGTTAGAGGTTCGTTCTCCCGCATCCTCCTCCTCTTCTACCGCTTATTGCAATCGAATATTATGAAGAGAATTGAAAAAAGCATTAAGAACAAACAGCAAACAAACTTTCGATATAATATCGTCAGGGAAATAGCGTGTGAGGCTGCATCAGCTGATACGGAGACGGCAAAACGTTTGCATCCTTGTGCTGCCCATTGCAATACTATAGCTGAAGGTTTTTTGAACTTAAATAGGTCTGTCCAGGACAATTCGATGTTAAGTCTTCCATCAGTTACGGTTCTTTTTCTATGCCTACAGCTACACTGAATATTCTTGGATATTCATTACACATCTTTTATAATCCCTTCACATCAGACAGGTCATTAAACTCTCCATCTCTGTTTCTCTTTATATTATGTATTCTTCGTGCCCAGGCCCAATAAAGGCTGTTTCATTTTATTACTTTTTGGCCCGTCCTGGTGTCAAAAAAAAAAAAAAAATCACCATAAAAAACTGTGATGCACTAAATTTGCAGTGGGAGAATCGCAATATAGCGAGGGATTACTGTATATGTATACACAAGGGTCCCCATATGTCAGGGTTTTGTTTTTTACAGCTGACTTAAATCGGATTTTAACATAAGTCAGAAAAGACCTTAATTCGAACCGTGGACCCTCAACCAATGTTAAAAATAAATCATCTAAATATAGAAAAATAATTTAAGTTCTTAATCTAACCCATAAGTAAATAAAACTAAACTTAATAGTATTGCTTACCTTTACTTGTGTACCCTAAAGCATAAAAATAGTAAAATTACACTACAGTACAGTACAGTATAATGTACAATATTGCTTACCTTTACTCTTGTGGTCGGCTTGCACACTGGAAGGGGCGTTGCAAGGGTGGGAGAGACATGCTTATTGAGAGGTGGAAGCTGGAGAGGCAGATGCTGAGGACACAGGCAGGTGAGGAGGCTGGAGAGGCAAAGGAACATACAGCAGATTATGGAGGTACTGGGGCAGGTGAGTCTATAGAGGTAGAGGCACCAGAGGTAGAGGGTACAGGATCTGTTTATGTAGGCTTTTTGGCTGAGGCAAGTCTGGAAGGATATTTCCTTGTAACACCGCATTGCATCATTGAACCCTCTCATGACCTCCATGTACATGCCAACGTTGTGGTCCTTACCCTCGAGCTTTGCCAACACTTTCTCTACCAGGGCAAACGTTTCTTCCAATTTGCTGGTTGTGAATCTTTTGGGCTCTGGGCTTGGTAGTTCTTCCTCCTCTTCAGTCATCTGCTTCTACAGTTGAATGTCATTGGCAGATTACTCCTTGCCATGAGATTCTAGAAGCTCATTTACATCATCATCCTCCGCCTCCAACTCGAGCTCCTTGATCAGGGCAACTACATTCTTGGTTACAGCCTCAACTGTCTCCTCAAAGCCTTGGAAATCATTTACAAAATAGGGGCATGCTTTCATTCACACCCCATTCAAGGTCGTTTGCATCACTTCCTCCCAAGCATTAGTAATATTCTTCACTGCATGAAGAATATTGTACGACTTCCGGAAGTCCTTGAGAGTCAAGTTCTTATCCTTCTCAGTTGGCCTGAGAGCCATAGTAATTGTCCTTCAGAGGTAGTAGGCCTTGAAAGAGGCAATTACCCTCTGATCCATCGGCTGTTTCAGGGAAGTGGTATTAGGTGGAAGGTAAACCACCTTAACATTAGGATGAAAGTCATTCAAATGGGTAGGGTGACAAGGGGCATTGTCCAGGATTAGCAACACCTTAAAAGGCAGACCGTTGGAAGCACAGTACCTCTTCTCTTCAGGGACAAAATGGTTGCCAAACCAGTCTTCAAATAGTTGAAGGGTTATCCAAGCCTTCTTGTTTGACCTCAAGATGACTGGGAACTGACCATTCCAAATGCTTCTGAGTACCCTTGGAATTTCTGCCAAATGAACCAACAAGGGCTACAGCTTACAGTTTCCAGCAGCATTAGCCCCCAACAGAAAAGTCAATCTCTTTTTGGAGACTTTATGGCCTGGTGCAGTCTTCTCCTCAGCGATGCATGTATGACTAGGCATACTGTTCAAGAATAAGCCAGTTTCAACCACGTTAAATAAATACCTGCTCTGCATGGTAACCCCCTCCCTTATTATCTCAGCCAAAGCAATAGGAAACGTCTTTGCTGCTTCCTTGTCACCACTAGCAGCTTCACTTTGCACTCTTATGCTATGCAAATTAGCACGAGCTAATTTAACCAACCCCTACTAACCACATACTCTTCACTTTCACTCCCTTCCCCCTTTTCTCTATTCAAGGCATCAGACAATATTTTAGCCTTTTTCTGTATTATCATGAGGCTTACTGGGATACACCGCCAATTTTGGTCTTCAAGCCAAAGCACAAGCAATCTCTCTATCTCGACCATAAGGCGACTACGCTGTCTAGTGATCACAGTGGATATCATAGGATTACCTTGCATGTGGTCACTGATGCGATCTTTGTCTTTGTTGATCGTAGCCACAGTCGTAGGGGCTAATCCGAGATTGCGGCCAATGTTCGTAATAGTTCCTCCCTTTTCAGCGCGGTTTACAATTTCAACTTTAATTTAAATGGTGACACCTTTTCTTTTCTTTGTAGCACTGCTATCAGAACTATCACCAACACGCTTGGGAGGCACTGTAATGTCAGTAACAAGGGAACACGAGCAAAACAAACGAAAGAGCAGATACACACGAGGCACAGTATGACAGGCAAGCCTAAACTGAGTGACGCTTCTTTTTCTAATGCTATATGATGCTGTATTCTTCCACGACGCTCAGTAAACTATTTCAAATAAAATTGAATATATGGCTGTGTTTGGCATTTTTTTTTTAAATTCAGTATAATCCTTCAATATAACGGATAAAATAGATAAATAAGCCATTAACTTGATAAATAAGATTACAGCTGTGCTACTAGCTGTATATTTGTCTGCCGCGCTCACAAACTTTTCAGCATATACAGTTTGAATTTACCATATCAGCCAGGCAGGTCGAAAATTGATTTCTTAATAATTTATTAATTATTTTTTGGCCTCTGATGTAACAGCAAAATAACTTAACTCGGAATGAAATTCTACGAGGACTCTGTGTGTGTGTGTGTGTGTGTGTGTATATATATATATATATATATATATATATATATATATATATATATATATATATATATATATATATATATATATATATATATATATATATATATATATATATATATATATATTCATTATGTGCAGTCAGATTCCAGCTCCAGTAGCGGTCAGACGTCCTCCTCTCCTCTTCTGCCCAGCCAGCAGCTTGAAGTCGACTCCTCCTCCAGATTGACTGGATTTCCTCCTCTACCCCTTTTCGTCATTGGAAAGTTAAAACGATAGGAAGACGTTCCCATATCCGTTGTTTTTTTTTTCTCTCTCTCTTGAAGGAGTATTATCGGAATAGTGGGTCACATTTATAAATCGAAACTGACGCTCTTTACCCTTTTTTGTTTTCGTTTTTATCCCTTTTGTGAGTTAAAATAGAAAAAGCAGGTTTAACGAGTTTTGTTTTCGTCTCCTTTCAGGTGCATTTGTGTGCTATAAAACCGTATTAATTCTCTCCTTTTTTCCAGGTTTTGTTTTGTGTACAGTGCTAAGTGTTTTAGTGTTTATTATCTAGGCGCTCAGTGGTAAATTTCCGTTTCAGGATTTTTTATTTCTGTGTTAACCTAAGTGATAAATTCCCTTTCAGATTTTTTTTTCTGTGCTAACCAACTCGGATATACTGTGTGTTCTGTGCTCGCCTAATTGATAAATACCTTTTCAGACTTTTCTTTTTTATTTAATTTTTTTTTGTTTTCATCCCTGTTTGTGCATCCTCAGTGTTATAGTGTGATTTAAAACCGCTTCATAGTGGTAAGACCTGTATTATTATTATATAAATCAATTTAATAAAGTGCTCAGTGCAAGTGACAAAAATATTGCTCAGTGAGGGTCTATGGATATACATGACTAGGTTCTAGTCATGCCCTCCTCCGACCCGCCTCCTACCCCCCAGAAGGGGGATGGAGCTTGACCCCCCAGGAGGGGTGAATGCTTGTGGGAAAGAAGAAGAGGCAAAGGATGGCCTCTGGCAGCTCCAGTTCCCCCTCAGCCCCGAAGTCTGCCGCCGTTAGAGAGCCCATCTCTAAATTCAAAGTTCAGGCCCCCTCCACTGCAGAGGCCTACACTCTCCTAAAAGAGCTGGAAGACCAACTCACCGAATTTGGCTATACCAGGGTGAATTTATCATCCACCTATCCTGCACTGAAGTTGTGGAGAAGATCCGTGACCTCAACTCTCCTCACCTGGCCGAGATGACCCCGGCTCAAAAAATAAGGAAGTTCATCCTTGTTAACTTCCTCATTGCTTGGTCAACGGACCTATTGACCAAGCAGTCATACATCACCTCAGCCTCGCACTGCTCCTCCAAGATTGAAAGGCAAATTGTCTCTTCAAAGCAAGTCTTGGTCCACATCTGCGGTCCACCTCCTGCCCAAGTGAACCTTGATATCTGGGGCAAAGTCCATCTCGGGGAATATAACCCTGAACCCCTGAGATGTTTCCCCGTCAACAGTTTGGCCATCACCAGATCACCTGCCATTTCCCAGTGAGATGTGCTATCTGCAGTGAGGGGCATGCCACCAACCATTGCCTTACTAAATACAAGGCCAATGAAGAGACAGTGGCCAAGTGCCCTAACTGCTGGGGGAGGCAGTTAAGGCACCATGCATGGAATAATCACTATCTTGAGTAGCTGAAGAGGATTTCTCAGAGATTCCTTCCCTCTGCTCCTGCTGCCAACCGCACCACCTCTACCTTCACTCCTTCTCCTCCTCCCACCTCCAATCCCTGGCACAGATCCCCTCCTGCCCCACCCAGACCCAAACCCCCTACCCAACACCCATCACACAACATTAACCTGGCCCCTGACACACAGACTACACCTCCTACTGCTCCTACTCACACACCAACTCCAACCACCTCCTCACACAACAGTTACACTCCCACTGACACCCCACACAACACCCACACTAATATCACCACCCCACACAACACATAACACCACCTCTTGCAACTCTCAGACTATAGCTACCACCACTCACAGACCTCCTAACCACACCAGGTCCCGGGACACCAGACTTTACACCTGAACTCCCAACAGCCTCTTCAAACACTTCCCTCTGCCTCCTCTTCCCAAACCATTCCCAATCCTCACCCCCTCTTCACTGTGGAAGACATCACCAGCATCATTACTCAGGCTATTCAAGCAGCTGCTCAACTCTTCACTGCCAACTCCTCTCCCAGAGACGCTTTCAATCAAGTCATTGAAATTGCTCATAGCATCGTTGGCCAAGCCCTCGTCTCCAGGAACCACCACCAGCCTCAACAGGCTGCCGCTCCTTCCAACTCCACCTTTTAACTCTTCATGACGCCTAATCTCGGCATCCTTCACTGGAATGCCCAAGGTTTGAGACAAAAAACCCAACACTTGGAAAGCATTACCAGGGCTGACAATATCAATGTCATCTTGGTTCAAGAAACCCTGTGTATGGATCAAAACACTCCTAAAGTCTCCGGATACCAGGGATTCTACCAGCACTGGACCCCGGGGAGAATAGAGGCAGGTCCACCTTTATCAGGAAAAACTTGCAGGCCAAAAAAATCACCCAACCTCTCTTTTGCAGCAAAGGTGTCCACATCCTCGCTGTCAACATTAAACTACAGGGCAGCTGCATAGATCTTTACAACATCTATAGACAGTACAATTGTGACTTAGACCTACCTGCCCTCTTCGGTTAGCCAGCCATTGTGACTTGGTGATAGGAGGCGATTTTAATGCACACCATCCAAGATTCAGGTATGAATGCCCCTGTGCAGCAGGCAGACACATCATGAGTCTACTGGAAGACCATGAAGACATCACCTTGCTCAACAACCACGAGCCAACGCATGACAGAGATGGAATACTGGATCTTACCTTGTTCTCCAACTCCCTAAAACAAGGCGCCACTTGGAGAGTTCATCCCCTGGTCACGAGTGACCACTATGGGATCCACCTCAAGCTGCCAATTCCTGAAATCTTCTAAATTCCTGCTCCTTCTCCTCGATGGAATTTCAAGAGGGCCGACTAGGGCCAATTCCAGGAGCACTGCAGCAATTGGTACTCAGCTTATACACCGCCTGGAGATATTGACCAAGCTGAGGCTGAGCTAGTTAACACTTTGCAAGCCACAGCTGACTCCTCTATCCCTCTCTGCAAACCACATCACGATAATCATCGTGACAGGTGGTACTACTGTGATAGAGTCAAAGAACTCAATCAGCTCAACGTCGTCTGAAAAATGCACAGGAACTGTTGCACTGAAGACTCCTACCATACTCTCCTGCTAGTCAAAGAACATGTCCAAGAAGAGTCACGAGAATTTAAGAGAAAAAAATGGCTTGAGTGGTGTTCCACCCTAGATGCTAACACCTCTGTTGGTCAAATGTGGAGGAATATCAACTCCTTCTCTAAAGGAAGACCTCCTAGAACCATCCCCCACAGGGATCACAGCAGGGTAGCTGAAGAACTCTCCACCAAATTCACGGAGAGGGCTAACTTCAATCAGTTCCCCATCATGACCAGAACAACTCTTCAGGGTCTCACTGCTGCAAGATGGGATGAAGTAGAAGAGGCCATCATCACTGAAGATCAAGCAGATGCTCCTTCACTCTGACTGAGCTGCAGAAAGCTAGCAAGAGCTCCAAGAACACAGCCCCAGGTGCGAACAGAATCACATACTCGATGATTCAAAATATAGGGCCCCAAGGGGAGCTTGCTCTACTCTCTCTGATTAATAAGACATATACTCAGAGACTCAGACCAGCTTCAAGGAACAGGGCAGATATTCAGCCCATTCCTAAGCCAAAAGATCTGGATAACCCATGCCCTATCTCCCTCTTAAGCTGCCTGAGCAAGACGGCAGAAAAGATTGTGCTTAACAGGTTTTGTTGGAAGTGCCTAGCCTTCTACGAAAATATGCTTGCATATCAGCCAGGCCTAGGCACCTCAAAATGCATAGCTTCCATGTTATCATTCATCAATGATCGTCTTGGATTTATTGTTTTTCTTGATCTAGAGAAGGCTTTTGAACTTGCCAATGCACCAGCAATACTCTCTGCTCTGGTCGCTAAGCAGTTAAAAAAAAAACCTTCTCTCCTGGATCCAGTTGAGTCTACAAAACCGTAGCGCTCGAGTCAAAGTTCAAGGGCATTATTCCACATATAAAGTCCATGAAAATGGGACCCCCCAATGTGGAATTCTCAGCCCCTTCCTCTTCAACTGTCTCATGGAGAAAATTATTACCACCTGCAGTTAAGTTCTTCAATTATGGTGACAACTTTGCCCTCATCACAAGAGGCGACTGGAATTTAAACAAGACCCAGCGCTGCCTCACCAAGATTTACAAAGCCTCCATTTCCCTCGGACTAAAGATAAACGCCTTCAAAACCAAGGCGCTCCCCACCCACCAATGGAGACCAGACACTATACTGGTCATGGGCAATAAGACTATGCTGGCATACCAAGCACCTCTACCTGGTTTATACATTGATAGATGACTAACCTTCAGACCCAAGATACAACACTTGCGTGACAAACATAAATTGCGCCAAACCGTCCTTCGACAGATGTCGGGCCTTTTCAACGGCGTATCCTTCACTCTCCTTAGAACCTTCAATGTGCAAGCCATATGTAGCCTCATAGACTGTGCCTGTCCCACCTTCTGGCTGCTGAAAGACCAAGAGTGGGATGAGATAGAGGTAATACAAAATAATGCCATGCGAACCATGCTAGGAGCCTCAATGTGGACCAAGAGAAAAAACCTCCAGGAAGAATCCAGCTTCATGCCACTTAAGGTTAGATCTCTACAAAGATTAACCCTCTCAGTGGTCAAAACCACCACGGCTCCATGTCCCTGCCTCACTGGCTCCTACTTCTGGCTAGCCCTCAATTGCCACCTGGACCTCCCTGCAAGAACCTGGGCAGCCAAGCCCTGTGCCGGCGTACAAGCATTATCAGTCAAGGAAGACATCCTAGCCAAGATCCAGGACACTCCGCTCCCTGACTACCAATACCCTCCTCCATGGGACGACCAGCCGCTCGACATAAAAACAAGCTGGCAGACAACCCCAAAAGCTCAGTTAACCCACTTGTCCTTAAAAACACATACAAGGACAAAATTCAGAGCTGCAGCAGGCCAAACTCCCAAATCTTCTACGCTGACAGCTCAGTCAATCAAGAAACTGGAGCCTCAGGGGCTGCTTTCACCACCGAAGACCACGTCCAATCCTGGAGGCTGTTGAACTCCTGCTCCTCACTCCAAACAGAGCTGGTTGCCATAGCCAGTACCCTCAGTTTCTTCTCCCAGCAAGGAACTGGCCATGCCTTTATTCTCTCAGACTCTAAGGGTGCCCTACAGGTCATCAAAAAGCCACTTCTCAAAGATAATGTGAGAATTATTACCAGCATCTTCACCTTTACTACAGGGCAGTCAGCTTTGAAAAACCCGTCACTCTTGCTTGGATTCCCAGCCATGTCGGCATCAAGGGAAATGAAGAAGCTGATCAAGCTGCCAAACAATCCTCTCTCTGAGCAGAGATTCAAATATCCCTGCCTCCTGGGACTCTCCAGAGCAAAATCACAGCTTCCAGGTCACTCCTTAACCTATTACTAGCCAGACACAACTTGTGCACTGACATCAGTTCTCCTTCCACCTACTGGTACAAAGCCACCACCAATCTCCAGCACAGCACCCTGCCCAAAAGCCTCTGCAGAATCAAAGCAGTCAACTTGCACCGTCTGAGACTTGTTATATGTGAAACTGGAAAATAGTAAAGAATTTGTTAAGGAGTGCACCTTCTGTCAGGAAGCCTCGCCGCATCCACTACTCCATTACATCCTCGAATGTGAAGTCTATTCTGAAATTCGACCAAACACTAGTGCCCCAGTAACATCTAGCATGGATCCCAATGCCCTTTATGTTGCTAGCTCCATAGTTAGAATAGCAACAATGAACTTCATGGACACCCTACTGAACATCATCAGTCAGTACCCTCCTCCTAGATAACCAGGCAGCAACTCATGCTCTTTGTCAAGACATGAGCTCATGAGGTTGAGAACCTATTCCTCAATCTCTCCAGCATGAGCCCGACACATGCTGGTGTGGTTCCAAAAGGAAGCCTTGTCCTATCTGGTCATCAGCAAGACTCCCTCTTTTTATTAATTTTTCTTTTCCGTACTTTGTTCTTCCATTTATTTTCATTTTTATATCATAAATTTGTTTTTGTTTAGTTTCTCTAACCCTTCTTTCCTGGTGGTCCTCTAGGGGTTAAAAGCATGCACATGGCACCATCACCTCTGCCTTCTTCACCCCTAGCCTATCTCGACTTTCCCCTTCCTCTCTACAAGGCACCTCAAAAATTGAAGAATATTAATTCTGAGCAGAACACCTCTGTTCCTCTTATCTTTGCAGATGTATTCCAGATCCAGACAATCCCACCTGTGGGCCCACCAAGGCCCGGCCATCCTTAGGGGAGGATATCGATAACAAATGAACGATCATTGCGTGAGTATGAATTACAAATACTTTTATCATCTCGGAAGTCTTTTTTTAATGGAATTTTGTAGAAAGGAAAAATATAAATTGATCTTTGGTAAAATAGTACTCGTATTTTTTTTTTTTTTTTTTTTTTACGATTGTGACTCCAGGATGGGTAAAATAAAAAGAATAGATAAATCTGCCCGCCTCGGGCCTGGGCACGAAGAAAGCAGAAAGTAAAAAGAAACAGATGGGGAGTATTGCGACTTCTCAGATGTGAGGGGGTAATAACATATATGTGTAACAAATATCCGAGAATATTCGGTGTTAATGTAGGTAAAGAAAAAGAACCGTAACTGAAGGAAAACTTAACATTGCTGGTATTATCGTGTATCGTATGTAATCATGATTGTGAGATGGAAGTCGTCTACCATCATATTCTGTGAGTTTACAGGAAGAAATTCTTGAGGGATATCCTCGATGGTAGGGGAAAATTCCACCCCCATATCCCATGCATGTCGTAGGAGGCAACTGGTTGCCTAAGGTAAAGTGTTACCAGACTGGTTTCATATATATCATAATCATTTATCTTCGTAATACCCTTCGAAGGAATGCATTTTATTTTAATTTATTGGAAAATTTATTTCTGTACCCCGGTCACAAGAAAAAAATATGACTAAATAATCTTAGTGATATGTAATCTTTGTATGGAAGGAAAAAAAATTATTGATCGGAAATTCTTGTTGGAATTATATGAAAATGTCGAGTCATTTTTTTGTGTGATTTGTAAGTACTTTCACTTCCTGAAATTGGAAAAGGGGGAGGTGCTTGAATTAGTTAACTGAATTATTTCGTTTAGTTCACCGGCGGATATAGAATTATGTGGGTGATATGAGAAGAGAAGTGAGTTAGCATTATTAGAGCGATATAAATGCTTAATTAACATATTAATGTAATAACGATCATTATATATAAATAATTATTTCAAAATGAACTAATTTATATGATGGTTGTAAATACTATGATTTGTTCCTAGAACCAAAGTGATTGATAAGAAACACATTTCCTAATCGGGAATACTAGACTTTCATGAAAGCAACGTGTTTGAGCTGTGCTTGAGCAAATTGACTTAAGAATGGAAAGAAATTATTTGCTAGCCTTTTACCTAATTTAATATATTAGTGGTAAAGATTAACTAAAATGTAACTGAAAAATAAGATTGTACTCTTGCTTTTCATGGTGCATTATAGATTGTCAGCTATTGTTTCTAGACATGGTTACTCTCCATAAGACTTAAAAAAGGAGCAATGGTTTTGCAACAGCGGATCTATTGACCTAGCTGGAAAGGATTTTGTAACTATGTGGTAGCAGTTTAATATTTCTAAGTGGTGTAATATGAAGGATTAACAGCTGCCCAAGATTTGTGCTTTTTTTCCAAGACCACATACAAGGGATTAAATTAATACCAAATAGTAAAAAAAAAAAAAAAAAAAAAAAAAAAAAAAACTGACCAATATGGAAGAGGGTATTTACAGTTTAGCGGGCCATGCTGCTTAACGACCTCACCCCTCCACTCACGTAAGTAAGTTCGACCCTAACCTGTATGATGGGGGGCTCCAGGGGGCGAAGCCCCCCTGGCTAAGAGGTTAGGTAAGTATTTTTAGTTAGGATAGTAAGAAATTGTTTCGTATGCCTATTGTCGCCATTTTTGTTGTGTATTCATCTGCCAGTTCTCTAGTTAGAGCCTATCGCCATCTATTGGTATGGTTTGAACATTGGTATGGCCCGCTAAACTGTGGGTGTTCCATGGAAGGTATCCAGAAGCCCAACCCTATAAAGACACGGAAATGTTTAAAGCTAAGCAAGGGAGAACACTTGGTGAGTGTAGTTCATCGATTTTTAAATGGCTGTAGAATTGACAACTTTAGATTTTTTTTTTCTTTTGTGGTAGAAGGAATGATGAAAATGTCTTCGTCCATTTAAATTATAAATTAACCTAACTCAGTAATAGTACCAATCAGGAATAATCTTGATGAGCTTTCAATTCGGGGATACGTTTGATTAGGTTAGATATTTTCATCCCCTTTTAAGGACGACTATATTATTTTTTTTATTTTAGGCATTTTTTTTATTTTCATTTATACTTTGGCGGTGTGAAAGTAGTCATATCAGTACCACATTTAAACAATTATTTTGATGGATAGAAGTAATTTATTTTAATGCATCGATAAACCAGGTTAGGTTGTTGTTTAATGTCCATGGTTCTCTATTAGTTTTGGCTGTTACTCCTCCTTTGAAATTTTAAAACTTTTTTAAACCAAAATACGAGAATGATGTAATAGTTCTGTATTAATTTACCAAGCTTAACCACGTGATAGTAGGTTGAGATTTTGTACGCTTTCCGCCAAGGAATTCCCGCTTTCAACTCCCTAGGGTGGTCCGTACAGAATTTTTTTCCCCTGAGGGGCACAATAAGGTGGTACTCCTGACCCTACTTTGCTGTCAGTGAGACAACATGGCTTCAGAGAAGGTAGATCAACAGTAACAAACTTATTGGAACCTACTTAGAAGGAAGGGAACAGAGGGTTAGAGTAAGACACTCAGTGTCTGAATGGAGAAGAGATAGTAGTGCAGTTCCACAGGGTTCTGTTTTAGGACCATTTTTGTTCCTTGTATATGTAAATGACCTACCAGAGTCTGTAAATTCATTCATGAATATGTATGCAGATGGTGCAAAGATTGTGAAGAAAGTAAGAAACGAAAACAATGGTAGAGAACTTCAAGAAGATTTAAATAGTCTGCATGAGTGATCAGAAAAGTGGCTAATGAAATTCAATACTTCAAATTGCAAGGTAATGAGAATGGGTGCAATAAGGCCCAAGCTTGACTACTCGGTGGCAGGAATACAGCTCCAAAAGACAGTGAATGAGAAAGATCTAGAAGTAAACATACTGGCCAATTTGTCTCCAGAAATGCATATAAATGAGATAGTAAGGGCAGCATATGCTCTCTTAGCAAATGTAAGGGTAGTTTTCAAGCACATGGACAAGGAAATGTTCAGAAATATTTATGTAACCTATGTTAGGCCAAAACTTGAATATGCATCCCCCTTTTGGAATCCGCACTTAAAAAACACATAGTTAAGCTGGAAAAGGTTCAAATACATGCCACGAAACTAGTGCTAGAGATACGCAATTTCAGTTATGATGAGAGGCTGAGGGAATTAGACTTACCATCACTCGAAGCTAGAAGATTGAGGGGGATATGGTGACAGTCTTTAAATGCCTACATGGTTATGATAGAGTGGATAGGGATCGATATTTTGATATGGCTGGCACTAGAACTAGAGGTCATAGTTTGAAGCTTCATAAGAAAACTTCTTTGCAGGATGCAAGGAAGTACATTTTCAGTGTAAGAGTAGTTGATAATTGGAATTTGCTAGGCAAGAAGGTAGTTAATGCTAACTCAATGCATTGTTTTAAGGACAAGTCTGATAAGTATCACTAAGTACAAAATGGAACCGATAATGAGGCGGAAAGTTACGAGCTTGGGGATCTTTCCCTTAAGCACAATTAGGTAATTATACTTTGGCGGTGTGAAAGTAGTCTGAGGCGGCAAGTCGAGGGTTCGCACCCTATCACGGACTGAGGTTAGTAAGGGCATACACTCAGGGTAACGATTACATCTGCCAAAACAAGTCCTTCGCAATAAGGCAACCGTCCTAGCCCTTAGTAGAAAAGTGAGTTCGTGACGTAGAACCGAAACCAACGTATGTATGTGATTACCTAATTGTGTTTACGGGAGAGAGCCCAAAGCTCGTATCTTCCCGTCTCGTGATCGGTTCCATTTTGTACTTAGTGATACTTATCATACCTGTCCTTAAAACTATGGATTGAGATAGCATTAACTACCTCCTCGCTTAGCCAATTCCAATTATCAACTACTCTTACACTGAAAAAGTATTTCCTTACATCCTGCAAAGAAGTTTTCTTACAAAGCTTCAAACTATGACCTCTAGTTCTAGAGCCAGCCATATCAAAATATCGATCCCTATCCATTCTATCATAACCATGAATAAATTTACAGACTGTCACCATATCCCCCCTCAATCTTCTAGCTTCGAGTGATGGTAAGTCTAATTCCTTCAGCCTCTCATCATAACTGAGATTGCGTATTTCTGGCACTAGTTTTGTGGCATTTCTTTGAACTTTTTCAAGCTTAGCTATGTGCTTTTTCAAGTGCGGATTTCAAAAGGGGGCTACATATTCAAGTTTTGGCATCACATAAGTTACATAAATATTTCTGAACATTTCCTTGTCCATGTGCCTGAAGGCTACCCTTACATTTGATAAGAAGGCATATGCTGCCCTTACTATGCCATTTATGTGTATTTCTGGAGACAAATCTGCCAGTATGTTTACTCCTAGATCTCTCTCATTTTCTGTCTCTTGAAGTTGTACTCCAGCCACCGAGTAGTCAAGCTTGGGCCTTCTTGCACTTGTACCCATTCTCATTACCTTACATTTTGAAGTATTGAATTTCATTAGCCACTTTTCTGACCACTCATGCAGACTATTTAGATCTGCCTGAAGTTCTCTACCATTGTTCTTGTTTCCTATTTTCTTCACAACATGTGATTACCTAATTGTGATTACCTAATTGTGTTTACGGGAAAGAGCCCAAAGCTCGTATCTTCCAGTCTCCTGATCGGTTCCATTTTGTATTTAGTGATACTTATCATACATGTCCTTAAAACTATGGATTGAGAAAACATTAACTACCTTCTCGCTTAGCCAGTTCCAATTATCAACTACTCTTACACTGAAAAAGTATTTCCTTACATCCTGCAAAGAAGCTTTCTTACGATGCTTCAAACTATGACCTCTAGTTCTAGAGCCAGCCATATCAAAATATCGATCCCTATCCACTCTATCATAACCATGAAGGAATTTAAAGACTGTCACCATATCCCCTCTCAATCTTCTAGCTTCGAGTGATGGTAAGTCTAATTCCCTCAGCCTCTCATCATAACTGAGATTGCGTATTTCTGGCACCAGTTTCTTGGCATGTCTTTGAACTTTTTCAAGTTTAACTATGTGCTTTTTCAAGTGCGGATTCCAAAAGGGGGCCTCACATAGGTTACATAAATATTTCTAAACATTTTCTTGTCCATGTGCCTGAAGGCTACCCTTACATTTGATAAGAATGCATACGCTGCCCTTACTATGCCATTTATTTGTATTTCTGGAGACAAATCTGCCAGTATGTTTACTCCTAGATCTCTCTCATTTTCTGTCTCTTGAAGTTGTACTCCAGCCACCGAGTAGTCAAGCTTGGGCCTTCTTGCACTTGTACCCATTCTCATTACCTTGCATTTTGAAGTATTGAATTTCATTAGCCACTTTTCTGACCACTCATGCAGACTATTTAGATCAGCCTGAAGTTCTCTACCATTGTTCTCGTTTCCTACTTTTTTTCACAATCTTTGCATCATCAGCAAACATATTCATGAATGAATTTACAGACTCTGGTGGGTCATTTACATATACAAGGAACAAAAGTGTCCCTAAAACTGAATCCTGTGGAACTCCACTACTAACTCTTCTCCATTCAGACACTGAGTGTCTTACTCTAACCCTCTGTTCCCTTCCTTCTAAGTAAGTTTTTATCCATTCCAAGACATTTCCACCTATTCTAGCCATTGCTTGCAGCTTCCTAATAAGTCTCCCATGTGGAACAGTGTAAAACGCCTTCTGGAAGTCTAGGAATATGCAATCTGCCCAGCCCTCTCTTTCCTGTAAGTATAGGCTTACCTCGTCATAAAATTCTAACAAGTTTGTTACTGTTGATCTACCTTCTCTGAAGCCATGTTGCCTCACTGACAAAAGGTTGAAGGATTCCAAGTGAAGAGAGATATGTTTCCTTAGTAGTTTCTCCATAACTTTGCAAACTTAGCTGGTCAAGGAAACTGGTCTATAGTTCAGAGCCGTATCCTTCCTTCCCTTTTTGAAGATAGGTATCACATTTGCTTGTTTCCAGCATCTTGGAATCTCCCCTGACTCCAGTGACTTTTTAAATATGATACTTAGTGCCACTGATATTGAGTTTGCGCATTTTTTAAGTACATGAGGGGATATGTCATCAGGACCTGTAGCTTTATGAACATCTAAATCCATCAGCGCTTTGCATACCTCTGTGGCTGTAAGGTTGATGTTCTTTAATACCGGCCCTTGAGCTTCTATCTCTGCAATCTGAGGGGGTGGGGTATTTTCTACTTTAAATACTGACTGAAACTTTGTTCAGTCCTTTGCAGATCTCTTCATCCGTCTCAGTGATGCTTTCATCCACTCTCTTTAGCCTTAAAACCTGTTCTTTTACCTTCAGTTTTCCTCTGATAAAGCTGTGGAAAAGCTTGGGATTTTCTTTAGCCTTCCTGGTGATGTCCCTCTTACAGTATCTCTCTGCCTCTCTTCTTTTACTTAGGTAGTCATTTCTTGCTCTTTTGTAGGTTTGCCAGGCATTTATGTTTTTTCTCCTCCTCATACCTTTTCCAGCATTTGTCTCTCCTCTCGTTAGCTCTTTTACACTCATTATCGAACCATTTCTTTCTGGCATGAATTATACCTACTTTGGTGACAGGTATGCACCAATCTACTATCTTCTCATATTTCTCACAAAAGATGTCATTCCTGTCCTTAAAACTTTGGATTGAGATAGCATTAACTACCTCCTCGCTTAGCGAATTCCAATTATCAAGTACTCTTACACTGAAAAAGTATTTCCTTACATCCTGCAAAGAAGTTTTCTTAAGAAGCTTCAAACTATGACAAAAATGGAAATGTTTGTTTGTTTGTTTGTGTGTACAGATTTGTTGTAAAATAAGGTTCTCCAGTCAATAACAGCAAAAAGCTCATTCATTTTGATGTAATCTCCTTTCGGATAGTTCCTCCTCATGTCCTCAGTGCCTCTACCCTCAGGCAGAATATCTTCAATGATATACTCCATCAACAACACACAGTGGTCACTCTTTCCAATTGGTGGTTCATACTCAATTTTTTCAATATTCAATACATTATCTGTGAATACTAGATCAAGAAGTGATGGCTCATCCCCACCCCTGGCCCTCCTTGGTTCCATTACATGTTGGTGTAGGAAATTCCCTCGTACGCAATTTAGGAATCTTGCCCCGAATGAGTCCTCACCACTGTGTGGGTTAAGATTTATCCAATCTATCTCTTTATGATTAAAATTTCCCATAATCAAAATCCTACATTTTCTCTCCCGTGTCATGTTAACAACTGAGTTTATGACTTCAATAGTACCTATATGACTTTCCTCATAAACTTCTAGCCTATTGTGGTTCCTTGGTGGGTTATATACAACAGTTATTATAATGCTCTCTGACCCAGTATTTATGCGAGCAACAAGAAATTCCTTGAACTCACTTTCTATAGCCAAGTTTATTTCTTCAACTTGAATCCTTTCACTTATGAGCAGTGCTATCCCTCCACCAGTCCTCTCAGATCTTTCAATCCTTAATATTCTGAAGCCTTTAGGAAAAACTGTGACATTGTTTATGTCCTCACTCAACTTAGTCTCTGTAATTGCTACTATATCTGCCTTACTGTTGTGAATCCTATCTTTTAATTCTACTGCCTTACCAGCTAATCCTTCAGCATTTGTGTACAACAATCTTAATGAGGCCCCATCCCTTGATCTTCTGTCATCTTCTTTATCTCCCCTTTGTCTGGAAGTACTCTGAAATGAAAATTTTTCTTCTCTTCTTCATTTCTTTCCTCATTTAACCTTCTTGCCTCTTCCAACAAGATTTTGATCTTTCCCATCTCTTCCTTTGTTCTGTATCGTCTAATGAACACTTCTTTGAATTCTTGAAGGTCTTTTAGACTTTTTTTTCTCAACAATATTTCCCTACATGGGGAATCAAAGGTTACTTTTGTTGGTCTCGGCTTTCCTTCCCTCGAATATTTGCCTAGTTGGTGAATGTTTACAATATCCTCAGGACCACAAACTACTCCAAGCTTTCTTATCAGGTCTACAACCCTAGCTTTATTTTCTTCGTCTCCCCTGCCATGTTGGCTCCTGGGATTCGCTTATGCCTGAGATTACCACTGTCTTCTCTTTATGAAGTGCCTGTTTAATCAGTGGATTTGCCCTTTCCATCACAACATCTTTCATTGTTTTCGATTACTGTCTCTTTATAGTCAACTGTTTGTATGTTTTCCAGTGCCACCACCTTTACAGCCTCTTTTACTGCCACATTCCCCTTTAGTGCATCAGCAAAGGAAGTTTTCATGACATCATGTTCCATATTCAGCTCCTGGAACTCTTTTCTAAACTGTTCAATGTTTTCCTTAATCTGGACATTCCAAGCTGCAATTTCGTCTCTCTCAGAAGAGAACAGTGAACTAGCATCTAATTCATTTAGGTTGTCATTCAGCTGTTTGTTTTTATCTTCTTGGGTAGAAATTCTAGTTTCTAGTTCACTCTTTTCCCCTTCCAGCTTCTTTAGTCGTTTTTCTAGTTCCTTGCTCTCCTGCCCTCGTGCTTTATTTGCTTCTTCCAAAAATCTTATTTCCTCTCTGAGTGTTTCATTCTCTTTCATTTCTCTATCCATATTCCGAACTTTATCATCAAGGCTTATAACCATTTCCTCTAAATCCTTGATTTTCTGTTTTAGTCTCCTAATAGCTACCTCTCCTCCTGACCCATGGGTGGGAGAGGTTTGGGAAAGAGATGGCCTCATTTTTATGTTCTCCCTCTCACAGAATATAGAAAGAAGAAGAGAAAGAGAAAAAGAGAGAAAAACTTTTATTTAAGCTTCACTCAGAATGTTTATATCTTCATATAAGTGCTATTTAGTGACTCAATATATATCTTTTCTGGTAACACACATCTTAACTTAAAAATTTGAGTATGGTAATTCGAGGATAAAAAGAAAAAGAAAAAAATTGCAACAAAAACAAAAGTCAACCTGAAGGAAAATTCAAATTTGTGTTTGAGGAGACACCCACCTGTTTCTGCTATATATTCTTCTAAACCGATAAACTCACTTGCTAACCAGGATATGTTACCACAGGATCAGACTTTACATTTAACTCAATATATATACAAAATAAAAAAAATAGTAAAAGAGAAAGCTAAAAGAAAAGAAAAAAAATTGAAGAAAATAAGACAGCTGTGCTACTTGGCAACTTAACTCAGTGCTGTTGACAGGTGTATTTTTGGTATTTATTTAATTATTCAATTATTTCGTGTATCAAACTAGCTATCAAATTAATATAAATGGGACGGATACTGATTTTAACAATATATGGAACCACAGGATCAGGTGAACGGCTTAATAGCTCTCCCCAATTTACACAAAAAATTAGGTAATGTGATGTGGTGGCTTCACCTCTGGCAACTCTTATATATTTCCTTCAAGGCAGAACAGGATAGCTTCTTCTCTTTCCCCTCACGAAAATGTTCTCAATTTTTTCCTTTAATATTTTGGACAGTCTCGTCATACAACAAATATAAGTTTTTTACTCAATACTCTGCATGATTTCGTATTTAGGGAAATTATGTATAAGTTATGCACTAAAGTCTTAGTCACTCAAAAACACAAGGATATATGTATGTATGCACCTACTTGTGCGTATGTATGTGATTACCTAATTGTGTTTACGGGAAAGAGCCCAAAGCTCGTATCTTCCCGTCTCCTGATCAGTTCCATTTTCTACTTAGTGATACTTATCATACCTGTCCTTAAAACTTTTGATTGAGATAGCATCAATAGTTTTAAGGACAGGTATGATAAGTATCACTATGACTGCTTGATTGCACGTGCATATATATGACCTAATTGCATTAACCTAATTGTGCCAACGGGGAGGAAACCTATGTTTGTAACTCCCCGTCTCCTAGCCGGTATCAATTTTTTTTCTCACAAACACTTATATTTATTTTTAAGCTATGAATGCATTTAGCATGTCCCGATTCCTCACCTAACGTATTCCAATCATTCTTTCGCTAAAAAATGACTTCCTTATATCCTGCAATGAAGTTTACTACGAAGTTTAAATCTGTGACCTCCAGTTCTAGAGCTATCCAAGTCAAAATTTCGCTCCCTCTCCATGAGAAATTTTAAAGACTCTTTTCCACATCCCACTTACTTCCAACTAGCTTCGTGTAAGGGTAAGTTTAACTCATTTAGCCTATCTTCCTACTAGTTCACGTTTCTCTGTCATCAGCTTCTTAGCTTGTCTTTGAATTTTCTCCTGTTTTAATTGTGTGTATGTATATATATTTCATGTATTTCAGTATCATAATTTCACTTAAATAAATCTCACAACATCAGATAAACAACTTCAAGTACATAAAAATACGCAAAAATTAAGTTCTTAGCGTTAATAGATGTAATAATTGTATTTACAGATAAACCCCCTAGATTGAAGAAAAAAAAAAAAAAAGAAAACGAGTCAATTTACGTTTTCTTCCTAAAGTGTATTGCGGTAACTATAGTAAATCTAATTAGAATTTTCTACTTAAAATATTTTTGGTTTATGTTCACAGAGTGATAATAAGTTTTTATTCTCAGATCAATTTACTGACTTTATAAAGCTTAATAGTTGGCTATTTAAATTCTAGAAGATATCAGTCAAATTTACTAGCGTGACTGAGTTAATGAATATAAGTGCGACGGAGCAAATGCATATAAGTTTGACTGTGCATACTTATATTATTGTGACTGAGCATATGTTCACAAATGTGACTATGAAAATGTTTGTGTGACTGAGCAAATATGTGTAAGTGTGATCAAGCAGATATTTCTAAGTGTGAATGAGCAAATATATAGAAGTGTGACTGAACAGACTCGCATAAGTGTGACTGATCAATCATATATTAGTATGACTGAGCTAATGTGTGTAAGTGTGACTGAGCTAATGTGTGTGTGTAACTGAGCAAGTATTTATAAGTGTGACTGAGAATATGTTCATAAGTGCGGCTGAGCAATGGTATACAAGTGTAACTGAACGTGTGTGTGACTGAGCAAATGCAGATAACTGTGACTGAGCAAATATTTAGTGGCTGTATACACCTGGTATTTTTTAAATTAATCAATGCTAATATTTACTTTATTTTCAGGTAGCGTCTAAAAGGAGCACCGAACATTAAGTGCAATATGAGGGTACTTAATTCTACCCATATTGTGCTCCCATGATCCCCTGGGCACATACCCAAGACCCTCAACTATTCCAAAAATAATTAATTCTGTATTTATACTAAATATCCCTCCTTTTGCTCCACCATCATCTGCTTTGGCAACTCCTCACAAGATGTCGCAGTTTTTCGCGTGGCTAGAAGCCTTTGTTTACAATCCTTGATAAGTTTTAGGCTCGCAGTATCAAAGCAAATTATCCTTACTTAGCATTTTACCGTAGGTTGATTAGTCTTTGACAAGCGTGTTTAAGGTAAGTTACTGAATGTTTTTGTTGATGTTGTTTGTCCTTTTATGTGTCGCCAGTATTTCCCATTATGGCGGTTGACACAAGTTGAAGCTGGGGAATGAAGGCTAGATGTCCATCCTAATATCACGGAGTAAAAGTAAATGAAATACATTCATTTCAATGTATATGGGGTGGTACGGAATTGAAGTGGCTTGCTGCCCCAGTTGGCTTGTGTAAAAGTTAATCTAGATACTTTAAAGATATTTTTGAGAGTCCTAGATCATAGTTTACAAAACAAACATTCCAACACCTAGATGTTAAACTGTTCGGGCAATTTCGTATAACTATTTTGAAGTTTTGTAATATACACTTATCATGAGTGTAGACTAAATCAGGTGTATAATAAGAATATAGTGACCTTTCTCCATATGTCAACCTCCCTATTCAGCTGATGTAAAATATCTTAATACATTCTATGCCATTAAAAGGTATTTTAGAATCTCTTTTAATTTATTTTTTTTCGTTCATTGTAATGTATCTGTTTCTCCAAACACTTACAAAAATTATTCCCTTAAAAACTTTGAAACAAACGTTTCACTTTTTAGATACTTTGGTGAATTACTTAATCAATACTCCGACACAAATCCCTTCACTTTTTAGCGAGTGCCCTTACCATTCAATGCCTGATCTGGGTGTAATACATCACCTCCTAAAATCAAACCTATTATTGAAGACTTCACTGCACATAACCACACGGGTACTATGCAACTACTTGGGAAGCAAGTCAACTTAACTCGGTGCCTGTCCCAAACCCAGATATATGTAGAAGGGTGGTGTTAGGAAAGGGCGTTCGGCATGAAAACTAATGCTAATTTTTATTCAGATAAATTAAAGAATGCATAAATTGGATAGAAAGTAGTGACTTGGACTGAATAGTGCCCGAGGTGTGTACATTGACTCGTCCACCCCCCTTATAAGGGGGTTTACGACTATTGTATAATTCTTTTAATCAGTGAAGCAAGTTTCTATGCTTAAGTTCCCAATAATTTTGATAAATTTATGAAACATAATACCGTTTGGGTGCTTCATGTATCAATAGTGAATTGTATATCCTGATTTTTTTTTAAATCTATTTATTTGCCACTTGAAACACTTTGTTTTTTAACTAAATTAAAAGCTTCTCCCGTGTTCATATTGGGTCACTGTTTTTCACTATCGTTTTGATATTTCAATTTCTTTAAAAAATTGTTATTTGAAACTTATTGTAATTAAATCATTTTATGATTTTGTAAATATCTCTTTGGTGGGGAGAAAAAAAGGCCAGCCCTAATTCCGCAGCTCCAACCTGTCATGCCCACCCCCATACAAATAGGGATGAATAATGGCACACACAAAAACTGCTAGAGAGAATTTGTTTCCTCAGTATTTTTAAGTATTATGAGGAGCATTCAGTCAGATTTTTTGTTTTCCTACTTAATGTATCCCACTGGGACTAGCAGGGTAGACACAATTGTACCAAAGATTAGGAGGCCGCAGGAATGTTTCACACCTTCCAATTCCTCGCTCCCCTTATTAATTTCCTCAGTGACAAAGAAAAAAAATCAAAGCAGAAAGGGCTGTCTGGCGTTCACTTTCCCGTTCCATTAATGTACCTCTTACGACATGTGAGAAATGAAGGTGCAGACATGAGTACAAGCCTCTTACTCCCACTTAGTCGGCTCTTATGAAGTGTAGGTAATATGAGTGCATATAGGATTGCCAGGCGTTCACTCTCCTATCACATTTAGTTACCTCTTACATGTGGGGAATGGAGGTGCAGACATGATTGTCAGCCTCTTGCTACCCTGTTCCACTTAGTGGGCTCTTATGACACGTGGGAAATAAGAGTGCAGAAAGGAGTGCCAGCCTCTCACTCCCTATTCCATTTAGCTTGCTATTACTCTACTTGGGAAATAATGTCCAGACAACATTGCCAACCATTCACTCCCCTTTTCCCCCATTTAGCTTGCTCTTACTATTACTATAGTTGGGTCTGACGACCCATGGTGTATACAGGTGCAGTTAAAATTAGCAGACCTTCACTCCCCTCTTCTATTTAATTAGCTTGTATGACACTTGGGAAATACAGTTCCTGACAAGGTTGGCAGCCTATCGCTACCCTGTCCCCTTTAGTTATCTGTGACCACACGCAGGAAACACAGGTGCATAATATTCTCTTCCAATCAGTATTTATGTAGTTATCACCTTCGTCGTATAAGTCGCATAATTGGGGCAGAGCGAGGGGACTGGCAATCCTTTTTGCATATCCTCCCGCAAAAGTTGAAAGTTTTACTTTGATTTGGCCACCCTAATTGTAAGGGGGATTATGGTTCTCATCCAGATATTTATGTACTACCAAGGTTTTTTTTTTCCATCATGCCTTGTAAATTTTCATCTGTTTGACTGTCATTTAATGTCTCAATGTTGTGTGAAGTATTTTAAGATTTGGATTTTCGAATTTGAATCTAATGTATAAATGTTTGTGGCACTTTAATATTTTTTTATGATTTATTAACACTATGTACTATGCATCTCATACCATTTTTAACTTGTATTTTTTTTAATTGTGATGAAGTTGTTCTACGATTTGTTAAAATTTTGAATGTGTGAATTATCATAATTTTTGATACTCTTTCTATATGCTTTCTATATACTCTCCTCTTTCTCTCTATTCTCTGCTGTTTCTCTACACTCCTTTCTATCCTCTCTTCTCTCTCTATACTCCTCTTTCTTTCTGTTCTCTCTTCTTTCTCGATACTCTTCTTTCTTTCTATTCTCTCCTATCTATCTATTCTCTCTTCTTTCCCTATACTCTTTTCTTTCTCTCTATCATCTCCTCTCTCTCTACTCTCCGTTCTTTCTCTCTATCCTCTTTTCTTTCATCTATACTCCCTTCTATCTCTCTCCTTTTTCTATATACTCCCTTCTTTCTCTCTATTTTTTTATTCTCTCTTCTCTCTCTCTGTATTCTCTTCAAACTCTCCCTTCTCTCTATACACTCCATTTTTTGTCTATACTCTCCAATGTTTCTCTATTCTCTCCATTCTCTGTTTTCTCTCTTTACTCTCCATTTTCTCTGTATACTCTCCAGTTTTTCATTATTTTCTCCATTCTCTTTGTACTCACCATTGTTTCTTTCTCTACATTTTCTCTCTATACTCCATTTGCTCTCTACTCTCCATTTTTCACTGTACGGTTATATGGCACTATAAATATTTACATGTCCCAGTTTTACGTCACGGACTCCCTTTTCTACAAAGGGCTAGGACGGTTGCCTTCTTGCAAAAGGACTTGTTTTGGCAGATGTAATCCTTACCCTGAGTGCATGTCCTTGCTAACTTCGGACCGTGACGGGGCGCGAACCTTCGACCTGATGCCTCAAAGTCGCGGACGCTACCGCTTGAGCCACGGTGACTATTAGATATTTTCAACTGTGTTCAAAGTATAAAATAGATTTATGATTTTACTTACAATTTAGCATATTTGCATTATAATATTTTGGACACTGAAAATTCCCACGACCATAAATGATGTCATGGAATTTACCAAAGGAACATTATAAATTTTATGAAATTTTGATACCTTTTAAGAAACAATGTTAGTTATCAAATACCACTGTGAGAATTTTATATGCATTTCTTTTAGTTAAGTACACATTTAATTGAAAAAAATTATTCAGTGATATTTATCAACTTTGAAAAAAATTATTCAGTGATATTTATCAACTTTGAGAAAAATTAAGATTTGACTTGATAAAGGTATCAGATACATTTCTTGAAAACTTAAGATCTATGTCAAGCCATAAATCAATATAATTTTATATAGAATTAATTCGTTAACTTGCCACAAATCAAATGTGTAGTTATTGAATAATTATATCTATTTTGCCAACTTGCATTTTCTTAACTTTAAACTTTACATTAATTTTCAGTCTAAAAAGGTAACTTTAAGGAAAATTACGTCTTAAGTTCAGCTGAAAAGTTTTTTCTTTAAACATTACATTAATTTTCAGTCTAAAAACGTAACTTTAAGGATAATTACCTGATACGTCTCGAGTCCAAAAATTGGTCAAATACAGTATAACTTTTTCCAAGTCAACAATTTTATAAGTATGAAAACTTGTCTCTGATACATCTTTCAAGTTCAGGTTATAAATATTCAAAATCCAAAACTTAGTCCTTGTTCAATGAATAGCGGTATAAACTTATCCTTGTTAAATATTTCATATCATTCAGTTAAAAATTTTCTAAGTCCAAATAGGAAGTCATATTTTCAGTGAATAGTGATATTTAGCAACTACTTTATTCATATTGGTTGTGAAATTTTTTTCTATCCTTTGTAAATGACACTGCGGAGTAGGCTGTGAGTGAATAAATGACACTCAACTGTGAAGATGTCACAGGTGCACCACACTACGAATGTGACTGATCAGGTATCACATAAGAAGTAGCAGCACTATTCTGAACTGAAAGCAAATGCAAGGAATGGTCCGACGCTAAGTGCGCCACACACTCGCTGTGACTGCCATAATGAAGGCTGCATACAGCACTGGATTAGAACCTGATGAAAAGCAGAATGTGTTTCCAGATGATTTTGTGAACACAAAATGACACCACACAAGCCACACTGATAAGGGGATGGATGCAGTGTCTGTGTCACATTCAGCACATTTGACTGAAGCTACTTGAACTGGTATTAAGCTTTGCATTTCACCACTATTAAGAGGCTGAAGATTCTGAAAGCTCTGCACTTCAGTCTGCAGAGGTCCGTTTGGTAGCAGTTTTGATAGAGCCACAGGAGCCGAAGGGATAAATACGGTTCTTGCAGCATCAGTATTAAACTGTCAGGATTCAATTCAACGAGCGACTGCATGTTCGAAGTTTCACCTTGCAATACCTGTCTCACTTTCTGTTTTTCCACTGGAAATATACTCTATTTTGGCTCTTGGACAAGCAGCGATTTCTCGCGTTCCAAGTTCTGGAATTATATAAATCTGGAAAAAGATTACAGGTGTGTTAACAAAAAATATATACTGCACAAGCTTTGAGATTGAAATAATGGGAGAAAGAATTCGATCCTGGTAAAAACTTAGAGGCGTGTTGAGAACAAAGTATATTATACTATACAAGCTTTGACTTTGAACACATTTTTAAAATAATGGAAGATTGAATTCCACTCATAAAAATCATAGGCGCGTTAATAACAAATGCATGTTCCTTACTACATTTGAGATTGAAAACAATAAAAATAATGGAAGAGCATATTTGAAGAAGAGACTAGTAGATAAGATTCCACCACGTCCTTGCCATGCATGAGTGAAAATGTGGATCTCTTGTCATGGAAAATAGTTGGATCTTATAAAGAGGAGTAACACCCTCAAGCTCATGTAAAATTAAATACACTGTAAATTGTTAGCCTAAGTTAGGTTAGGTTAAGCTAGGTTAGGTTAGCCTAGATTAGGCTAGGTTAGCCTAGGTCACTCTTCTTCACAAGCTCAAAAAAGTTGTGAAAGTCTGACGATATTGGAATCGTCGTGCAGTATTTGCATTGGTTAAAAACGGAAACCTCTCTCTGATGGAGAAGAAACTGTAATGTCTTCTTTCTTTCTGCTTTGGTACATTAGGGAAAGATTCCCTATTGGGTCTTTTGTAATTGGTGCATGTGTGCCTGTGGTCTGCTGAGGTGGTCTGTTTTGGTAGTGATGATGATGGGAAGGTGGTAAGAACAAAGGTTTTGATCACCCTCCTTCAAAGTTAGTTCTATTGTACTTTGTGACTGTGCTTCAGTGGCACTGTTATGGTGGTGAAGATGGAAAAGTAGCCTAACCTAGGTTATGATCACCCTCCGTCAAAGTTGGTTCTTTTTGTTATTGGTTAACGTGAGTCTGTGGCCAGCTGGTGTGGTTTTTCTTGAGGTGGTGGTGATGATGGGAAAGTAGTCAAAACCTAGGGTTTTGATACCCCTCCAGCAAAAATGGTTCTTTTTGTTATTGGTGTATGTCCATTTGTGGCCAGCAGGGGTGGCTTTGTTTTGGTGGTGATGATGGGAAGGTAATCAAATCTAAGTGTTTTGACCACCCTCCTTCAGAGTTAATTTTGTTAATGGTGATTACCTAATTGTGTTTACAGGAAAGAGCCCAAAGCTCGTATCTTCCCGTCTCCTCATCGGTTCCATTTTATACTTAGTGATACTTATCATACCTGTCCTTAAAACTATGGATTGAGATAGCATTAACTACCTCCTCGCTTAGCGAATTCCAATTATCAACTACTCTTACACTGAAAAAGTATTTCCTTACATCCTGCAAAGAAGTTTTCTTACGAAGCTTCAAACTATGACCTCTAGTTCTAGAGCCAGCCATATCAAAATATCGATCCCTATTCACTCTATCATAACCATGAAGGAAGTATGTGTGTCTGTGGCCAACTGGTGTGGTTCTGTTTTGGTGGTACTGATAATGGGCATGTGGTCAGAACTAAAGCTTTGATCACCCTACTTCAAAGATGGTTCTATTGTACTGTTTGTGTGTACGTGGCCAGCTGGTGCGATTCTGTATTGGTGGTGATGATGATGGGATATTAGTCTATACCTAGGGCTTTGATCACCCTACATGATGTTGTTGGGACGAGATATGGTATCCAGGTGATGTCCACCTAGTGGGCTTGATGAAGAGTGTATATGAAGACAAGCATAACACGTACCTCACTCAGGCATATCTTGGTTGCAAAATCCAAGTGCTGGAATTCATGGTCATGCTGCCTCTTCTAGTGAACCCTGAACTATTTCGAATATCCAAAAGTCTGGGCACAGATGCCACACACCTGAAATTTAGTGTTGACATGAAAGAGTTCGAATTCCTTATATACAATTACAGTATATACATTCACAACGAAACCATGATGATAACCCTCATAGGGCCGGCAATCAATAGTAAACATGCTGTCTTAACTGCATTTGATTACACCCTAGCGTCCAACTACACTGAGTGCCTTATATACCACATGAGGGGGAAAAAGATGCCATACAACACAAGAAAACAATGGTATGCCATGCAAGTGTTCTGGCACCAATTTTGGTTTGAAATAAGCCTGCGATATTTGAACATAATTTTAACGTCGTCCAGGTTCAGCTTGTATGTTCGTGATTTGAAACAGTCCACCCTTCATGGATTAAACATTCATCTGTAACATTACTTAAACATGATATAATAGTAACATATAATATAAACAAAATAAAAAACAATGAATACCATGACATAAACAAGAAAATTATATGCTTATATTTCTTTAACATTTCATTCATAAGAGCACAATTCAACAAAAACTTATTTTATGTGGATGTAGATCTTTTTGCAAGACTAGAAAGCAGGAAAACAACTAACAAAGTTCATACCTAGCCTTCAAAATGATAGGTTTCTCACACAACCTCAGGAAAATGTGACAAACAGCATAGGCCAATGTTAAGACAGCAAATGCCCACCCGGAACAAGAATGTCGTTCAGTGAAATTTTTTTTATTAATGACATGAATTATTTAAGGCTTTGAATATGTGCAAAAAGTATTACAGCAATGACATCACTAACCTTACAGTAACGGTAGCAATTGGGGAGGTAGGTGATAATAATGTACAACATATCTTGGCCTCTCTCACAAGAGAATTATTAACAGAACATATTCATAAAGAATAACAGCGATTGAAGTCTGCAAATTGGATTGATGAAGGTGATTTACTTAAGGATAAGACTATCAAAAGAAGTATCAGAGTATTATTATCATGAAAAAGTTCCATGCATTTTAATGTACTAAATGGGTGAATATAATGAGAACTCAAAAAGCGAATAATTTTACACTGAATAATTCCAGTGCTTATTGCCGAGATGTATGAAGAAAACTAACAGCAGGAAAATAAGAATTCTAACATATTTTTGCCTAATTCCTATACTACTACTACTACTATTACTACTGATGCCATTTTATTAGCCTCGGCTCTCCTATTCCAGCACTTCTAGGTTTTCCTATGCAAGGCAAAACAAAGTGGACTAGACCCATAAGGGTTTAGTTCGTGAGGGATCCTCCTCCTCCTTTCATTCCTCCCTGCTCTCCTACTATGATGCCTAATATCCAGCACCTTCCAATGAATGCTCTTCCACCCACCTCCTTATTTCACTCTTTCCAATCACTGTGTAGCTGTTGAGTAGCAACTATAATTCTAATCTTTTTTAAGCAAGAATAATCTTCTTTGCACTACAATATGGCTAAGTTTTCATCCACTGAAGATTGCATACTTACAATTTTGAAGAATCATCTTGAGAAGGGTAGTCTTGTGCATTCTAAGAGTACATATAGATACAAAAACATATAGAATGCACATGACCATGTAAAAAATATACAAAAAGCAGTGAACACTTATGATTCCCGATATGAAAATAAATGAAGGAATTGTATCCATATTAGCCATACAGTAAATATTATCATGCTTATATTGCGAATCCTGATTTAGAAATGGAAACCATTATAGAAACTCCAGTGAAAATTAATAATAATTCATTTTCAACTCATAAATATTTCATATAAAAATGAAGTTAAAAGTCCACCAGAGTTACACCCTCATTTGTACTACTAATGTTGGGCTGAATACGAATATATCATTAATTTTAAAAGTCATGAAAATCAGACAGTTTTTATTTACAACTACTAAATTTATGTAGTTTGTCATTAGCATGACAGTATGCATTGCGACAATACAATACATATGTCAAAATGAGATTGTGCACTCCCATGAAAATGAGTAAAGTACTTTAAGTTTAAAAGAAAATATAGACAACCTATTTATGAAGGACGTAGATAAAAGGGTAACACATAGTTATATCAACATTTTAGAGCTAGAAATATATGTCTACAATACAAATGAAAATAATATTTACCTTACTCAAATTCAATGGCAAGGGATAAATTCTTTCTACCTCTGGGTAGCCTGATTTTTTTCATTCTATGGCACTGACTTGCACTCAAATAAAATATAAGTCCTTCATTTGCATTTGATGCAGTATCCCTTAAATAGAAATGAAGATGAACATGAAATTCATTGTAATATTGTAGTGTACTGATTTTAATATCATACAAAGTAATGTGCATCAAAGTCCACAGTAATATATGAGTAGACGCTCCTCAACTTATAAAAGAGTTATGTTCCGAACAACCGTTGGTATCCTGAAGTGCTTACAAGTTGATAATTTGTATGCACAGTATTGCACTGGATGTACACCCATTCTTACATGAGGCACATAACAATGTTGTTAGAACATAATACAATGCTTTCTTATCCTAAAAACACATGATGCAAGTCTGCACATTTCTTTAAACGTTGGAACCATTCATAAATTGCTGCATAATAATAGTAGACTGCATAGGCACTGTACTTTTCACAGGTGCGTATCACCGGATGCTTGTATGTCGATATTCATAAATCAAAGAGCATAATATATTGTACTGATAGAATTATAAAAGTTACAGGAGGTTTTGCTTGCTTGAACAGTGAGCCTCTTCAGCTGAACAGTATTTTGAAAACAGGTAGTGTTCAAAAGAAATTTACAAAACCAAACATTGTGAAATCAATATAAATAATAATCATTATAATAAGGAATTAATCTGAAAAATATGGCATGTTTCTTATTATACTACTACTTGATTACGGACGAACTGTCTTATCAAAAGAGCTTGGCTTCTTATTGCCAGTGTAGTTGAACTGGTCTGTAGATTTAAAGTATGAGATTGAGGTGCTGTTGTAGTTGGTGCATCATGAACAGCATTGGCACTTATATTAGAATCACTTGGAAGCTCTTCCGATACCTGTACAAGAGAGAGGGGCAAAGCTTGAGTAGTAGGAATAATGTTAGAAGTATTTTTATATAAACACTTAACACCACTCCTGCTGCTCGAGTTTTGCCCCTTTTCCATGTACAGGCATTGAAAGAAATTTCACCAGATTTTAATGTGGGCGCCAATGCTGTTCATGATTCACCAACTACAATGGGACTTCAATCTCATACTTCAAATCTACAGAACAATCCAACTACACCGGTACTAAGACAAGCAGCTTGTTTAGCAAAACAATTACACCACAATCAAGTTAATTGCTTATGATAATAACTGGTATTTATAATTTAGTAATTTTGCAATGCTTGACTTTGATAATTGTCTCTGAGACAGAAATTTGTTTTTAAAACGGCATTCAGTTGAAGAGGCTTGCTATTCATGTAAGCAAAAGCTCCAGTAACTAATAATTTTATCAGTAGCTATTTGGACTCTTATTCACATTAACTTCACGTATGAAATATATAACGTAATGATATCCTTCTTTCATTGCATATAATTAAGGATGGGGGTAAAGAATATTGCAATTGTATCTAAAACTACAGCTTTTCAAATTATAATACTTCAGTGGTACAAGAGATATTTATATAATACAACTACTTGCTCGTTTTAATCACTATACGCCCAAATTATGGTAGTGGACATAGACTGAAGCTGGGGAATTAAGACTGGATCCCCTTCCTAATGTCCCATGGTGGGCTTGACTGCATGTCTGTTAACCTCCCAGATTGAGCAATCTATCTTTAACCTAAGCTAAAGTGGTCCCTAATGCAACAACTTCCAAATACAGTACCAAAAATTGTTTGATACGATAAAATTATCCACTCATATTTTGTTCAAGCTTAGTAACAGATTGAGGAGCACAAAGTTTTTAAACACAAGTTAATACCTTGATGCATACGGGTTACTCCAGCTGATATACTGCTGCAGGAAAGTCGCTACCATTGTTAACAAACTGGAGTGACCATGGTCAAAACAACTGCAAAATATAATAACAAACTGTGAAAGAGAGATGGTGAAGTGCATAGTAAAATGGAAAATCCTCAAAAATATGATTACTTTCTAATAGTAATCATATTTTTGAGGAGTTTTCGTTTTACTATACACTTCACCATCTTTCTTTCACAGTTTGTTATTAAATTTTGCTGTTGTTACTCTTGAAGCCTTTGTTATAGAAAGTGAGTCCAAGGAATTTTTTGTTGCTTGCATAAATACTTGGTCAGAGAGCATTATAATAACTGTATATAACCCACCAATGAAGCATCATAGACCAGAAGTTTATGATGAGTCATACAGATACTGTTGAAGTCATAAACTCAGATAACATTGCAAGGGAGAAAAATGTAGGATATTGATTTTGGGAGAATTTAATCATACAGAGATAGATTGGATAAAGCTTGACCTGCACAGTGGGGAGGATTCATTCAGGGCAAGATTCCTAAGTTGGGTACTAGGGAATTTCCTACACCAACATGTACTTGAAAAAATTGAGTATGAAGCACCAACTGGAAAGAGTGACCACTGTGTGTTGTTGATGGAGTATATCATCGAAGATGTTATGCCTGAAAGTAAAGACACTGAGAACACGAGGAGGAATTATCCGATAGGAGATTACATAAAAATTAATGAGCTTTTTGCAGTTATTGACAAGAGGACCTTATTTAACAACATATCTGTACAAGAAATGTATGACATCTTTTGTGAGAAAATGGGAAGATAGTAGATTGTTGCATACCTTCCACCAAAATAGGAGTTATTCATGACAGAGAAATGGTTCAATAATGAGTGTAAGAGAGCTAAAGAGTGGAGACAAGTGCTGGAAAAGTCATAGGAGAAAAAGTATAAATGCCCGGTAAACTAATAAAAGAGCAGGAAATTATTACCTAAGTAAAGGAAGAGAGGCAGTGAGAAACTATGAAAGGGATATCACCAGGAAGACAAAAGAAAATCCCAAACTTTTCCACAGCTTTATAAGAGGAAAATTGAAGGTCAACAAACTGTTTTAAGCTAAAGAGAGCAGATAGAAGCATCACTGAGACGGATGAAGATATCTGTGAAGAATTGAACGAGGAGTTTCAGTCAGTATTTATGGCAGAAAATACCCCACCCCCTAAGATTGCAGAGACAGGAGCTCATGGGCCAGTAATAGAAAACATAAACTTTTCAGCCACAGAGATATGCAAAGCACTGATGGAGTTAGATGCCCATAAAGCTACAGGTTCTAACGATATATTCCCTCAGGTACTTAAGAAATGCACTAAATCAATATCAGCGGCACTATGTATCATATTTGAAAAGTCGCTGGGATCAGGGGATATTCAAAGATGCTGGAAACAAGCGAATATGGTATCTATCTTTAAAAAGGGAAGGAGGAATACAGCTCTCAACTACAGATCTGTTTCCTTGACCAGCACAGAGTGCAAAGTTACGGAAAAACTACTTAAAATACACATCTATCTTCACTTGGAATCCTTAAAATTTTTGTCAGTGAGACAACATGGCTTTAGAGAAGGTAGATCAACAGTAACAAACTAATTAGAATTTTATAATGTGTTAAGCCGAATCTTACAGGAATGAAAGGGTTGGGCAGACTGCACATTCTTAGACATCCAGAAGGCATTTGATATGGTCCCACATGGGAGACTTATTAAGAAACTGCAAGCAATGGCGAGAATAGGTGGAAAGGTCTTGGATATGATAAAATGTTACTTAGAAGGAAGGGAACAGAGGGTTAGAGTAAGGCACTCAATGTCTGAATGGAGAAGGGTTAGTAGTGGAGTTTCACAGGCTTCAATTTTAGGGCCACTTTTGTTCCTTGTATATGTAAATGACCTACCTGAGTCTGTCAATTCATTCATGAATATGTTTGCAGATGATGCAAAGATTGTGAAGAAAATAAGAGACGAGAACAATGGTAGAGAACTTCAGGATGACCTAAATAGTCTGCATGAGTGGTCAGAAAAGTGACTAATGAAATTCATAACTTCTAAACGTAAGGTAATGAGAATGGGTACAAGTGCAAGAAGGTCCTACCTTGACTACTTAATGATAGGACCAGAAGTTAAATAGACAGAGAATGAGAGAGATCTAGGAGTAAACCCACTGGACAATCTGTCAACAGAAATGGCATAGTAAGGGCAGCATATGCTTTCTTAGCAGTTGTAAGGGTAAACTTGAAGCACATGGAGAAAAAAATATTCAGACATATTTATGTACCCTATGTGAGGCCAAAGCTTGGATATGCAGCCCCCTTTTGAAATCCACAAATGAAAAAGCAAGTAGTCAAGCTGGAAAAAGTTCAAAGACATGCCACAAAACAAGTGCCAGATATACGAAATCTCAGATAAGAGGAGAGGCTGTGGGAATTAGACTTACCATCACTCGAAACTAGAAGAATGAGGAAGGATGTGGTCACGTATTTTAAATTCCTTCATGGGTATAACAGAGTGGATAGGGATCGATATTTTGATATGGCTGGCACTAGAACTAAAGGTCATTGTCTGAAGCTTCGTAAGAAAACTTCTTTATAGGATTTAAGGAAGTACAGTACTCTCACCTCTTGGAACAATGCAAGGATAGGTTCTCAGAAGTGACGTGTAATGTAAAATTCGCGTAATGTAACCAGTCATTTTCCATAAGAAACAATGATAATAGGCAAAAATATGTTCCACAAACGTACACAAACACACTGTGCCAAAGATATAAGATAAGTCAAACATATTTTATAAGTACATAACAAAGCAGAAAGACCTGTAGATATTTATATTAACATGCAAATAGTGTATTACAAAAGATATATAGATATACAGTACAGTAAACAAATTAACGCACTATATTATGCAGTGGGCAAAAGGCATACACTGGAACGTGCGTGGTGGCAGTGAGCACGTAACTTAAGTGGTAGGAGAAGAGGAGGATGATGCAGGAGAACGATCCTCTATCTGTAAACGTAAACAAAGATAAAATAAAAATAAAAAATAACCGAAGCAAGACAAAAAAACTAAACAAAAAATTTCATTATGCAATGCCTGAATGTAAAACACATTCTACTCACTCTATATACTGTACAGTGAGTAGCAAGCATGGGATGAGCGTGGTGGCAGTGAGCACTTGACATAAGCGGTAGGAGGAGAGGAGAACAAACCCTTAAATGCAAACTTAAAAAACAATTAACAAAAGCAAGCCTAGAACACTACATATTTTCATTATGCAATGCCTGAATCACCGTAACGAAAAAAAAATTTAAAACACATTCTACTCACTCTATATACGGTGAGTAACAGGCATGGAACGAGCGCGGTGGCAGCAAGCACGTGACTTAAGCGGTAGGAGAAGAGTAGGGGGAAGTGTTAGAATGAACCCCTAGCTGCAATAATAAATAAAGATACTGTAACATAAAAAAATTAATAAAAGCAAGACTAGAATATTTTTTTTTTCATTATGCAACACCTGAATTACAGTAATGATGTAAATAAAAAATATTATACACATTCTACTCACTCTATATATGGCGAGCAACAGACGATGAGCGTGGTGGAGGTGAGCAGATGATATAAGCAGTAGGAGGAGGAAGAGAAGAGGAGGAAGTGGGAGAGCCAACCTCTAGCTGCAAAAATAAATAAAGCTAACATAAAAATAATGAAAAGCAAGACTAGAAAACTATTTTTTTTATTATACAATGAATGAATATAATACTGTAGTATGGATGTATTGGCATTGTGTGAGACGAAGATGAAAGGAAAAGGAGAAGTGGCATTTGGTGATGTGACGGGTAGGGTGTCTGGGGTTGAAAGGGGGAGAGCGAGAGAAGGTGTGGCATTATTGCTGAGTGAATGGATGGTAAATCAGGTAGTGGAATGGAAAGAAGTGTCATCTAGGCTGATGTGGGTGAGGGCTAGGATAGGAAGGGAATGTTGGGCTTTTGTTAGTGCGTATGGGCCAGGATGTGAGAGAAGTGAGAAAGAGCGGGATGAATTCTGGAATGAGTTAACTAGATGTGTGGATGGTCTGGGTAGAAGGAACTATGTAGTTGTGTTGGGTGACTTGAATGCCAGAGTGGGTGATGGAGAGATAGAAGGTGTTGTAGGAAAGTATGGGGTACCAGGTGGGAATGAGAGTGGCGAGAGACTGTTAGATATGTGTGTGGAGCAAGAGTTGGTGATAGGTAATAGTTTATTTAAGAAGAAGTTAATAAATAAGTATACATGGATGAGAGTGGCAAATGGCAGAGTGAAAGAAAGAGCATTGATGGATTATGTGTTGGTAACAAAGAGCATGATTGGTAGAGTGAAAGATGTACATTCATTCAGGGGTGTGGCTGCTGGGATGTCTGATCATTTTTTGGTTGAAGCAAAATTGGTAGTAGCAAAAGAGTGGGGAAATAGTGTGGGGGGATGTAGAAGGGAAATAGTGAAGGTGGAAGAGTTGAAAAAGCAAGAGAAGAGACAGGAATATCAGGACAGGTTGAGAGTGGCATATGACAGGGTGAAAGAAAGAGAAGTTGGGGAGTTAGGGGAGGAATGGGGGTTGATGAAAGAATGCTTTGTGGGACATGCAAGTGATGTGTGTGGAAAGAGGTTTGTTGGAGGTGGCATGAGGAGGGGCAGCGAGTGGTGGAATGAAGGGGTGAAAATGAAGGTGGAAGAGAAAAAGAGGGCTTTTGAGGAATGGCTGCAGCGTAAAAGTAGGGAGAAGTATGAAAGATATAGGGAGAAAAATGTGGAAACCAAGCGGAAGGTAGAGGAAGAGAAGAGGTTGGCAAATGTTAGGTGGGGACAGGATTTTAGTAGGTCATATGAGGAGAATAAAAAGAAGTTTTGGAAAGAAGTGAAGAGAGCAAGGAAGGGTGGATCGAGGATGGAAGAGACAGTGAAAGATGTGAATGGACAGATGTTAAGAGAGAACGATGCAAGGAAAAGATGGGCAGAATATTCTGAGTGCTTGCTGAATGTTGAGGAAGATGGAGAGGCAGCTATAGTGGCAGTGGGAGGGGTTCAAGGGCCAGTAATGGGAGATGAAAATGAGAGAGAGATTACAAGAGAGGAGGTGAAAAGGGCATTGTATGAAGCGAAAGCAGGTAAAGCACCTGGAATGGATGGTGTGAGAGCGGAGATGTTGAAAGAAGGGGGTGTGACTGCATTGGAATGGTTAGTGAGAGTGTTTAATATATGCTTTATGTTGTCATTGGTGCCATTGGATTGGGTGATTGCCTGTATAGTGCCCCTATACAAAGGTAAGGGAGATATGTATGAATGCAGTAATTTTAGGGGTATAAGTTTGTTGAGTGTGGTAGGAAAAGTGTATGGTAGGATACTGGTTAATAGGATTAGGGATAAGACAGAATATGTGATCGCGGAAGTGCAGAGTGGTTTTAGGAGAGGTAGAGGTTGTATAGATCAGATTTTTATAGTTAGGCAGTTATGTGAGAAATATTTAGCAAAGGGTAAGGATGTGTATTTTGCATTTTTGGATCTGGAGAAAGCATATGATAGAGTTGATAGAGAGTCTATGTGGAATGTTTTGAGATTATATGGAATAAATGGTAAATTGTTGCCTGCAGTGAAGAGTTTGTATGAGGGTAGTAGAGCTTGTGTTAGGGTAGGGAATGAAGTGAGTGAGTGGTTTCCAGTGAGTGTGGGACTGAGACAGGGATGTGTGATGTCACCATGGCTGTTCAATTTGTATATTGATGGAGTTGTAAGAGAGGTGAATGAGCGAGTGCGTGGTCGAGGTTTGAGAATGGTAGATGGGGATGATAACGAGTGGGAGCTGAATCAGTTGCTGTTTGCAGATGATACTGTGGTGGTGGCAGATTCAGAGGAAAAGCTGTGTCAGTTAGTGTCAGAATTTGGAATGGTGTGTGAGAGAAGGAAGCTGCGAGTGAATGTGGGAAAGAGTAAGGTTATGAGGTGTACAAGAAATGAGGATGGCGCTGGATTGAATGTTATGTTTAATGGAGAGACACTTGAGGAGGTTAATCAGTTTAAGTAATTAGGCTCGGTTATAGCTGCAAATGGTGGAGTGGAAGCAGATGTGTGTCACAGAGTGATGAAGGATGTAAAGTGTTGGGTGTATTGAAAGGAGTGATGAAGAATAGAGGGTTGGAAATGAATGTTAAGAAAGTTTTGCATGAGAAAGTGGTTGTGCCAACTGTGATGTATGGATCAGAGTTATGGGGTATGAAAGTGAGAGACGGAAACTAAATGTGTTTGAGATGAAATGCCTGAGGAGTATGATTGGTGTATCTCGATTGGATAGGGTTAGGAATGAAGTGGTGAGAGCAAGAACGGGTGTGAGGAGAGAAATTGCAGCCAGAGTAGATATGAATGTTCTGAGATGGTTTGGCCATGTGGAAAGGATGGATGATGAAAGGCTGCTGAAAAAGGTGATGAATGCGAGAGTTGGTGGGAGAAATGCTAGAGGGAGGCCTAGGTTTGGATGGATGGATGGAGTAAGGAGAGCCCTGAATCATAGGAGGATGGATGTGAGGGAAGCAAGCGAGCGTGCTAGGAATAGGAATGAGTGGCGAGCGATTGTGACGCGGCTCTGATGGGCATCTGCTGTTACCACAGGGCTGCATCTTACAGAGATAGCCCTGTGGTAGGGGCAGTAGGAGGAGCTGGCAGTTGTGAGGCGACACAGGTTGTGGAAGAGCCGGGAGGATGGGCTGTGGCACTCCAGCAGTGCGATCTGAACGGTCGCTAGCTCCATCGTCATTGCCCATAGAGCAAAGTAATCCCCCTATTTTGTTTTCCTTTCTTGATGTCGGCTACCCCCCAATTAAAGGGGGAAACAGCCAAGGTATACGTATGTATGTATGTATGGTACTAAAAATATAACAAAAGAAACTTAAAAAGTTACACAGGTGTACTCTATATACGATGGGGTTTTTTCCTTGACGATATTATAATAGTGCGCAACGTGCTTTCACTGTGTTGCAGCGACAGTTTTATGGCCACCGTACTTTTTTTTTTTTTTTTTTATGGATAGGATAGGAGGGGAAAAAAGGGGAGGGAATTAAGGATATAAGGGAACTGGAGGGAAAAGCACGAAAATTAAATAAAGTAAGAGAAAAAAAGAGAGGGCCAGACCCTCGTGCTAAGCTTTGATCTGAAATTCCATTTTTATCTTAGTTCTACCGTACTCTCACCACGCTCATATCGGGCCAACACTTGAAGTTTTACTTCAAGGTTTATTGCCTTTCTCTACTGGGAATAGAAGCACTTCTACAGTCTTTTTCTGGGCGGTTACTGGCCATGATAGATACGTGCAGTATATAAAATCTGCATAAAAAAACACAGGAAACACAAACCTTACCACAAAAACAGAACAAGTGATATATATACACAGTATGCTGGGTAAAGAACACTGAAGCATATGGCAGCATGGTGGGAAAGTGCCTCCGAGGCAGGCACTTATTTACTAAAATTAATTTTTTTTTTCGAAATTTTTGCACATGCGTTATTTGCGCATTTCATATTTTTTTACTATTAATTTTTGGAAGCATTATTCCAATTTCGCATATTATAGAAATGCGTAAAAAGCGAGTTGATTGTACTTTTTTAGTGTAAGAGTAGTTAATTGGAATTTACTAAGAATGGAGGTAGTTAATGCTAACTCAATACATAGTTTTAAGGACAAGTATGATAAGTATCACTAAGATCAAAATGGAACCGACCAGGAGACAGGAAGTTACGAGCTTGGGGCTCCTTCCCATAACCACAATCAGGTAGTTACCAGAAACACAGCAACCCGTGCTTGGCAGCTGCTCAGATTGTGTGAGTCTTAAAAGTAACATTCATTCATTCCTGAGAACCAAAAGCAAACTTTGGTACATAAACCACCAAAATATATGTAGAAGTTAAAGTGATTATGGGTATGCAATAGATAATATGAAACTTAAGAACTTCCTTGCTTACCATTTGGAAAATCTAGGGATGTTGATAGGTATGAACATCTTGAGTTTATACCTATGGAAGAGTCTTGGAGAGGAAGGCACAGATATCTTGTGGGACTTAATGCAGAAGATCTTTAGTCAGGAAAAGATGCCAGAGGAGTGGAGAGGAAGCTTAATCATCCCAATCTATAAAGGGAAGGGAGACATTCAGGAGTGTGGAAACTATAGAGGTATAAAGTTGTTAAGTCATACTATGAAGATATGGGAGAAGATCATAGAGAGGAGACTCAGAGAGGTGACGACAAGTGGGGATGAACAGTTTGGCTTCATGCTGGGAAGAGGGACAGTGGATGCCATATTTGCCTTGAGACAAATGATGGAAAAGCATCGGGAGAAACAGAAAGGACTGCATATGGTCTTTAATGACCTGGAAAAGGCATATGATAAAGTACCACGTCAAGAGGTGTATTAGAGAAAAGGGAGTCCCCGAGAAATATGTAAGAATCATCCAAGATATGTATGAGAGGGCAGAGGCAAATGTTACGAGCAGTGTGGGCTTGACGAAAAATCTCTCAGTAAATGTTGGTCTGCATCAAGGGTCTGCTTTGAGTCCACATCTATTTGATCTGGTCTTGGATGTAGTAACCCAGGGTATTAGAGATCAGTCTCCATGGTGTATGCTCTTTGCAGATGACATTGTACTGTGTAGCAACAGACGAGAGGTAGTGGAGGAGAAGCTTGAGGAGTGGAGAAGGGTGATGGAGGATAGAGGACTGAAAATCAGCAGGAAGAAGACAGAGTACTTGAGGTTGAGAGATGATGAGGATGGGGAGGTCAATTTGCAGGGGAAGGTGTTGAAAAGAGTTAAAAAGTTCAAGTATTTGGGATCAACAGAAGCAGAGGATGGTGACCTAGAATCAGAAATAACCCACAGAATACAAGCGGGATGGAAGAACTGGAAGAATGTGTCTGGGGTGCTGTGCGACAGGAGAAGAGGGATTAAGTTGAGGGGTAAAGTGCATAAGACAGTTGTGAGACCTGCGATGATGTATGGAGCAGAGACATGGGCAATAAAGAAGACACAAGAGAAAAAAACTGGATGTGGCAGAGATGAGGATGTTGAGATGGATGTGTGGGGTGACAAGAAGCGATAAGATCAGAAACGAGGTAATTAGAGGTACCTCAAAAGTTAGAGAAATATCAAATAAGATACAAGAAAGTAGACTAAGATGGTATGGTCAAGTCGTTAGGAGGGATGAACAGTATGTTGGGAGGAGGGTGATGGAAATGGATACACAGGGTAGGAGAAGGAGAGGGAGACCAAAGCGTAGGTGGATGGATTGCATCATTGACGACCTGAGGTCTAAAGGCTTGTTGGGTGATGAGGTATGTGACAGAAACAAATGGAGAAAATTGGCCAGAAACATCGACCCCACATAAAAGTGGGAAAAGATGTAGACGAAGAAGAGAAGAAGTTACAAGTGCACTGCAAGTTCTTTTGAGTTACACTTGCACTTTTGTCCAATATTTTGCAGTTAAACGTCATCTACCAAGTGTTGTCAATTGACTATAGGAGTAAAGCTCAGGAATTATTTTTGCTACCCAACAATCTCTTTCTTTACAGCCTATGCTATAAGGTGCTATTGCTACAATTAAGACTTGATACACGAGTCTGGTATTAAATAACATAGCTGCCAGGTTGCATAAAAAATAAAAAGACAATGAAGAGAGACCTTGAAAAATACTGTACAGTATTACAATAATAGTTATATAAACATTGTGAATATGTATTAGGAGCATATCAAGCACCAATGAAGCTATTGGTTCTTCCATATGATGAGATCTGATGTATATTGATATATTAGAATACAACCATCAACAGTTACAAATAAGCTGGCATTTAAACAAGCTTTGATGCAGCAAACAATGATGACAAGATAGAGCCGTAGGTATCATGCTGCGAAGAAATGATAAATCAAACTATTCATTTATCACATAGCTAGAACAAATAAAATAGGATTTTCAGTGCACGAAACAAGGAGATTTAAAGAATAACAGATAAGTAGCATTAAAAAATCTGTACTCTTAAACATAAATATTGTTGTCTGATGTTTGGGAACTAAGATTGAGTATATTGTAATAGAATAAAAATACAGGAACCCATGACCAAGCAGCCATATACATAACTAATTGAGCTTGTCATCTACCAAAAATCTAACACTGGAAGAATTAGTTCAATATAGACAGTAATTTTTATGTAAAACATCTACAAAAAGCAAGGATTCTTCACTGTTAGAAACTCTTCTTTAATGAGTGTTTCAAACTTATTATTCCTTGGTGCAGCGCAACAGAAAATAACGAATACGGTTATTTCAGAAAACGCATCTCTAAGTAGGAAACCATCTCCTTTTAAAACCATGAGCTTAACAAGACTGAGAATGATGACAAAGCTTTTAAAAGCCTGCATCAACCAAGAGAGAGAGAGAGAGTTGGTAAAGAATATCATCAAAGAAACAACCTCTTCCTATTCAGTCTCTTTCTCTAGAAAGGATATCTGGAGAACAGGGTCCTGAAGACTCGTGAATTATGCAAACTCATCTCTGTACCTGTACAATTATGATTGTTGCCAGGTGTTACGATCAGTATGCAGTAAAAGAAAACTACGGATTGTAGGTGCAACCCATTTGCATGCACGTGGTATGTTCTAAGACCATGATGAGTTGTAGGGTCACTGATGATATGTGTAACTGATCTGCCCAAGTCTCTACATACATTTTTAAATATGCTTGATTACAACGCGAAAAACTGTGACGAGTAAATGACAATAGTAGCGGCAAGAAACTTCAAAATGTAAGGCAATGAGAATGGGCAAGTGCAAGATAATTGTAAATGAGATGCATATGCTTAAATATGAAGCATCCTAGAGTCCACAATTAATAAAGCAGAGTAAAAGGCTGGAAAAGTTCAGACATGGGAAAAGCTAGTTCAAAAGATGAATTATCTCAAATCATCTTTTAAGTTACAAGCAAAGGCTAGAGGATCTGGGTTTATCGTCACTTGAAGCCGAAAAATAAATGTTAGGAATGGTAAACATTTTTAAATTCCGTAACAGTCATTTGATAAAGATGATAGGAGGACATACTTAGCTATGGGTGGCTCTGGAATAGGAAGTCATAAGTTTTGGAGCTTTATATAAAAACCTCAGTGCCTCTGGAGTGCGATTCCTATCTTTAAAAATATTCTTATATTTAACTGTACTTTAACCTAACCTGATTATGTGAGGTCAGATGAGGTTAGTCTGTGTTCGTGATATCTTGACTTCAAACCTCAATCAATGATATGGAGAGAGTGTAAATTCGATCTTCTTTGCAAGAAAAGAAAATCACGAGGAAAGGCAGCTTTAAAAGGGAAATGAAAATACAAAATGTTGAAAACACAAAAAACAAATAGAAAACCATGTCATTCATAATTACGTCAACTATCTGTTGTGGAGGAAATTTATATAACATAGTTATTTCTAAAATAATGTATATTACTGACTTATTTCCTACCTGGGGTAAACAAGCATTACAAAATTAAACATTATATAAAACTACCGAGTTTTTTTGTTTTATTTTTGTCAACAAGGGGCTTGCTCTCTTGTCCCCTCAAACTTTTCATTACTACTGAAAACACATAAAAAACAATGGAAAACCATAATGTCAATTAACAACTCGCTGGGGTGTGAATTAACTAAACAGATTACTGGACTTACAGAATAAGGTATGTACTCATTGGGTGCATAATATCTATAAAGTTTCCGGTCAGGAGAAGACTGAATACAAACTTCAAATAATACTAGGTTAGGTTAAGAAAGATTGGGGGGGTTGAAGCCACATACCGGTAATTGAGAAAAAAATATTCCGAAATTTATTAAAATGTTTGGTTAATTGTTTAGGTTGGTTCCTCCTAGTTAAGAAACGTATTATTCATAGTTTTGTTTCTTTTTTTAATTTCACCCAAAAATGTCTGTTTTTACCCAGTAGCTTCTTAAGGATATTTTGGTCATCCAATATTTTTGGTGTGATTAGTTTTAGATTTTAACTTCCCACTGAATATTATTACTCTGATTATATTCAATCCATAACTTCGATTTCTCAATATCCCCCAATACTGATAAAAGAGGGAAGATATCAAAAAATCCATAAATGAGGAATAAGTGGTTATAGATTGTATATAGGTGAAGAGTCATAGGGATTTCCCACACCTGGGGGTTGCTCTAAGATGAAGCCAAGGGGTAAACCAGCTGCAGCTGTCGGGCCTCATTGCTGAAGATCCTTGCCTGCTTACTCTACGGATGACCCAAACAGGATAGTGGGGGAGGGGTGAATTGTAGCAGCCCTTCACCCCAAGGAGCTAAGAGAAGTGACTAGGGTGTTTCAGTTTCTAGTGAATGCATGTGCTTTTACTCAGCATTCCCCTTACCAAGGGTACTGCAGTCATTATGCATGTATGTATATACAGTATGTATAAATTTCCTAAGGAAATGAATATTAAGTTAGTTTGAAATATTTAAAGCTATCTGAAAACAATAATGCCATACCATCTCGTTGGACTTTGAAGGTAAACTATTTTAAAATTAAAGTGGTTTGTCAACAAAATGACCTGAAGATAGGGAATTAGGAATAGCTTATCCTTGTTCTATGCCTACATCACCGAATATTCATTATATTCATTACACATCACTTATTATCCATTCACATCTATCAAGTCACAACCTTCCCCAACTGTTTCGCTGTACTTTATGTTTTCTGCATATCCAGGCCGATGAGTGCATCTTTTTTTTTTTTTTTTTTTTTGCCTGTCCTGGCGTCCCAATCATAAAATATACTGATATTTCCATAGATAATATATCTATCTATCTATATACAATGGGGATGGCTAAATCAGAACAAATAAATCATGACTCTTTGTGGGAGGAAAATACAAAGGAGGGGATAATATTAAGTGACAGCATAATGCACGTGACGATGGAAGCTGCAAAACTTATAGTTCATGTAATATGAGGGAAATTTTTGGTAACATTACTCTCACACTGTTCTATACAAACTATCGCAGAGTCCCAGTGAACACGGAATGTAGTGGATATTAGTGTAACAAACTATCGCAGAGTCCCAGTGAGCACGGAATGTAGTGGATATTAGTGTAACAATCTAATAAAAGAGCCATCTTCTGGATAAATACGGAGAACAGTATTTCAGTCTTTAATCTCAAGGACAATCGTCGCCAAACAACCAGGAAATGGTCCAAGTAGTTGTTCATATTAAAATCTTTATTTCATATAAACACACATAGTAACATGGAGTTAATACTTTGTGAATCAGCTGGAGATTATTGTATATACATAAAATGAATTATAATATCCTTCATAAATGAGATTCACAAAAAAATGCTACAATATTAATAGTATACTCATAAGAATAACATAAAAAAGGATGCTATTCCATGTGTAATAATAAATCACCATGAACAGATTTTACAATTCAAAGAAAAGGTTCTGTCCTCTACAATATTCATGTATGTGCACCCAGGAAACTCGTGCCTCTAAAGTCATAATATCAAATTTCCAAATATCCCCATTATAGGCTATTCACTTTTAAACACACGTGTTACTGCTTCAGCATAAGTATCCTCACTTTAGGAAAGGTAAATTCAGTGTTATGATGCTGCTAACTGAATAATGAAGCCTTTAATAGTACTTAGCCTGAAGTAAGGCTATGTGATGTTTAATAAGAAATTGCTGACATATATCTGCAACAATATGGTTACTTGCATATGCGAGAACTCTAATTTCGTTTGAAAACTTTGTTGAAGGTTACTTCAAATGCTTTAAACATTGGCCACTTGAAAGTATCTTCATAATTCCAAAGACACAAACCGTACACTGAAATGCAATATAATTTGAATAATAAAAATTTACCTCAATGATACAATACGAGATGTTTTCTAGAACAGGAAAGGCACTTGAGTAAAATCTACTAAGTCAGTTGTAGTGGTAATGATAAGTGGTAGTAGTGATAATAGAAATAATAATAAAAATAACAATAACGTAAACGTTTTCTTTAATATCCCAAAGAAAGAAATGAATATACAAACATCGAGTAATGTCCAAAAGAACTATAAAACAATAATTTCAAATAACTCGATTTTAGACTATGGGTGAACTAATCTAACCCAAATTTAACTGCCCTAATATAATAAACAAATTTCATCAGATTAGTTATGGCTTGGGTGTGAATGTAAACATTTAATAATAATAATAATAATAATAATAATAATAATAATAATTATAATAATAATAATAATCAAAAGCATACATTGTCAACAAAGATAATATAGAGAAACGAAGGAAAAGCAGACAAGCTAATTACTGAATCACCCATGCCCTTATGCAGCTAAGTACAATACAAAACAAGCAATAAATATGTACAGTTGGAGACTAAAGTACATCTCCCCCTTTCCCGACAAGTAATAAGTCACGATTCAAATAACCAAGAGCACAGATGACAACTTGAACTAACTATTTTGGGAGGAGAGAGAGGAGAAGAGAGAGAGAGAGAGAGAGAAGAGGAGAGAGAGAGAGAGAGGGAGGGAGAGAGAAGAGAGAGAGAGAGAGAGAGAGAGAGAGAGGGGAGAAGAGGAGAGAGAGAGAGGAGAGAGAGAGAGGAGAGAGTGAGCTTTACTGTGTATAAAAGTATTTTCCAATAGTTGCCTATTCATATTTTCTTCATTATCAATTACCATGTTGAAAAAAAAAAGGTCTATGAGCGAAGAAACAGTCTCCCATTCAACAACAGAATATATCGGAATGTGGTTGTCTCCCATCCTCTCCACATCACACACTTATAACATTAAAAAAGGAATCTTTTCCATCCATTCGAGATAATGACTCCGTGTAATAAGACTGAATATAATACAGTACTACCTCATTATTTGTAAGCTATTCTTTCCTCCTAACAAAATTCAAGACAATATAATAAGCTAACCTTCTCAACCTTTAGGTTAAGCAATAATAAGCATACTGTGCATGGGAAAGAATGATTTTTGTCGCTTGAAACCCAATCCCACTTTCATGTGGCATTGCTGTTTCTGACAAATCTTCCATTCACCTCTAACTGCAGCATCCTCAAGCCAAGTTTTATTTCTCTCATATTTCTAGACAAAATCCCTTTATTCACACTCTCTTAGAAGCAGACTAGGCTATTATATATCTAAATAGTGGATATTGCCCCTGCCCAATTGTGAGTATAGAAATTCTGTACCTCTCAAGCACAAATACAGACATTCCCCTACTTATTAATGTACTGTACTATACTTGGGTAGATAATGAGTAGGCTTCTGTACGTAACTCGGGCATTCTAAAGTAGGGAGCGTCTATTCCCTTTGTGTGAGAGTAGATTATGAGTTTCTCATAATTAGTACACAAACTCTGATCTACATGTATTATTCAATCTTTGATATAATACATACGTGCTATTTTTAGGGGCTACGTGTTCACTTTTTGGTAACTTAAATTTTAGTATAATGACTTAAGCTGCTTGAACATCCCGTTCTAAACATAGAAAATATCATAAATTATGATTACGGAAATATCTAGCCTCAAGATAACAGAAAAGTACATGTCTCATGGAAAAGACATATACCCATAAGTTTAAATTTTATGGAGTTAAGATTTATATTATGCACCCTTTATATAGCCTACCCAAGAAATCAGTGTTACCAACACATCCTGCATTGTGTTGTTGTATAAACCCATACTCACACTCTTAAGGTATGTAGAGCTTCAAATTGAGTCAGGTAAGTTTGGTCAAGTTAGGTTAGTTTAGATTATTTAAATACTCACAGCTGTCCACCAATCTTGCCCCTAAACTCAAAACAGTGATTTCCGAGAAAAACAAGTATCAGATCCATTAAAAACATATCTACACTTAGCAGATAAAAAAGTTCAAAAAAAAATTGGAGGGGTGCATAAAATGTACCTTGAACTTAGGTTAAGATTAGTCTTATCCACCCATTCTATTTTTGGACTAAACTATTATTTACTGACAGAGTTTGATGCTTTGAATTACTTTGATGATTGATTTCTTTGGAATACACTATTTTTGTGTTAGGCCGAAATTGGTGGGCAGCAGTGCGTACTTAAATAACCGAATTTAACTGGCCTAACTAGGCTAATCCAACTCAAATTTGAAGCCTTACATACCTCAAACGGGCGAATTTGGGTGTTTATATATCATTAATACACATTTTAGTGAGTGGTGGTAACACTGATTTCTCAGGCTGGCTACGGAAGGGGATGCATACAATAAATCTTGACAATTTTCTTTAAAACTTTCTTAGAGAATCTATAGCAGTCATAGACAGGTACATGATGTTCTGTTGATGTATGAAGTTCGTTAAATACCATTTCAGTGAATTCATTTAAGCTCAAACAAATATGTCTTATGGACATATAGACGAGTGCAATATGTTAACTGCTTACTACATCTAATCATCTTCATAACCAGAGAAAGTGGGTATATGTAATCGCACGAGGGTAAAAATTAAAAAAAATGTAAACCAACCGGTTTACCACAATCAGTCCCAACGGACAATGAAATCATAAACAAAAACAAATTAGTATTTATAAGTGTAATCAGGTCATAAACAAGATAATTCAACATAGCCTGTAATATGAACTGGTTATCTTTTTCACTTAGAGCATTATAATAATGAAAGCTACATTTAATTTAACTATATGTCTAACCCTCTTATTTATTAGTTTAATTACATGTCTACTTATAAGTTACTATTAATGTTGAATAACCATTGTACAAAATGGAAATAAATGTTTTTGTTTTGTTTGACTTACCAAATCCTGTTGAACTTCAAAATTCACTCCACGTTATTCTACCCGCACATCCTTCACAATGATATATAACGCGAGTAGACATTGGATCAATGTTGCCAACTAAAATATGACATTTTGCCTGAAAAATCCCTAAAATTTTCAAAATATCCCTATGTATTCCCCCTAAAGGTTTCTCAAATGGTCCTACACGTCCCTACACTTTGAAATTGTGCCTTTTTTTTAAAAGGTTTATTAAGCTGAATTAGTAAAAATTAAGATAATCAAAATCCAACATAGTCTACAGATATTTTACTTGTGCATAAAAATAGCAAATAGAACACTCAGTTTCAACATATTCAGCAAAAGAAAACTTTATATATATATATATATATATATATATATATATATATATATATATATATATATATATATATATATATATATATATATATATATATATATATATATATAAAATATATATATATATATATATATATATATATATATATATATATATATATATATATATATATATATATATATATATATATATATATATAAAGTAATTTATGTACAATATATTATGTTTTTTCCCTTATACATGATTACATACTTATATATTTATTTGTGAAAACTCTATATAAAATAGTTATATATATATATATATATATATATATATATATATATATATATATATATATATATATATATATATATATATATATATATATATATATATATATATATATATATATATATATCCCTGCGTAAGGGACAGGATGTCAACACACCATTGGTCAAACGAGTGGCGGACTGGCAGTCAGTGGCCTAAATTATTTATTACAAATATACCGCTAAGAAACCAGGAATCTATCTTCAATGTTATAATAATAATAATAATAATAATAATAATAATAATAATAATAATAATAATAATAATACAAACATGAATATACCGGCAAGTGTTTAGAAAAATCGTCACATATATTTGACTAGCTTGAGCTTATTGCTTAAATAAAACGAACGCGATTAAAAGAAAATAAAACAACAGTAATAATAATAATTTTTCCGATTTACGCCTTTTCCACTGAGCTACCGCAGCCCCTGGTATAGTCTCTTACAAGAGAACTTTATCTTGAGAGAATATTGTAATATTCTCCGACATTTCATACCAATGAATATATTTGTCCATGTCAAAAAAAGTTACATGGAGACTAACCAATCTCTGGTAATTTATATTTTACAACATATTTTAAATCCAGCATTTAAATCAAACCTTGTAAATGATCTACAATAAATCCTACCATTATAACCTGTAAGAAAACTTTATAATACTTTACAATATTTTTTCGTTTAAACGATGTTTTTTGTTTTTTCATAAATAATACAGATATGGAAAAAAAAAAACCCACACGAAATATTGCATTTGCTAGTACAATATATTTTATTTCCCACATTTATTTAAAATGAATTTAATAGACACCATAATCAGAAAAAATATAGAATTTATTTACAGAAATTATATTTTTTCATGTTTCTAATATACATATTACAAATAAAGAAGAAGAAGAAGAAAAAAAAAGGATTTATGGCGAATAATCCAAGTCCGATAATTATTTTTTTCAGTATATTTTACATCCCATATTTAATTAAATGGTCTTTTCAAGTTGACTGAGCCAAACTGCTAAGTAAGTTTTACAGAATTTACTTAATTTTTTTTGTTTCACATAGAAAGGTTCGATAATATAAGGCTTTTATCCAACAGTTTAGATTTAAATTAAAAAAAAAAATCTGTAGCATTCCCACCATCGAGACTGAGCATAACCTAGACTTTACTGAATTTTTGAATAAATAGTCCTAAACTGAGTACAAAACTTTAACGTAACCAGCAATGTGTATTGAGCTTATTAATAATACATTTTAAATACATATAATTTCGTAAGAATTGATATCAACTAGAAAAATAAAGAAAAATTATAAATTTAGCTTTGCCAGAACTGCTGGGAATTTCAAATTGAACTAAAGTGATTCAGTGTTTAAATGTATGTACAGTATATAATACAGAATGACTAATATATCTAATTTATATATGATAACAATATATAAGTATAATGCATACCATTAGATGTACAGTACTAAAGGTAACTTAACCTTAATTATATTAGACTCACCTCTGCCTACTTAGTCACTTAAGCAATTATAAACAAGAATGTCCTGCCAAGTGACCTACAAATAGCTAAACAATAATTTACTTTTACTTCTATGGCAATTTTAATACTGCATTGTCATATTTATGTGTTAAATGAATGAATAACTGAATAAAGAAAGAAAGAAATAAGATATTTAATAAACATCCTTGTTATAAGTTGAGAAATAATAGAGGATTAGTAAATACCATAATATTTACCTACCAGCTCAAATAGATAGGGTGCTATTAGTCAACAAATTTTCATACATAAGTAATTTCATACTAAACACACCTAGGTATTAATGCATGATTACCCTAGAACCATACACGGAGCTCATGAAGAATTAGAACTTGACTTTACATACAATATCAAATTACATAAACAATTTAATAAAAAATAACTAACCTACTAGAAGAATCAGGACCAATAAATAATTCAGGTACCACCACTACTACTACTAATAATTACTATTATGTTAAACTCAGGTGCTCGTCACCAGCTTTTCACAAATACATTATTTTACATACCTAATTTTTCTGAAGCCACTGGAGTATATATGTCATGACTTCTTTCTCAAGATATTGCCCATTTATTAATGGAGTTGATATTTGGAATGAGCCGTCCCTATTTAGTTATGTTGACTGCTTCTGCATCATCTACTATACCCATCACTCTCTACATTGTCCCTTACTCTCGATCAAACTCTTCTTCATTCTCTCTTTTTTTCTTTATATTTGCTGCACTTCTCTATCCACTCTTCACCATCCCTTCATGGGATGTGGCTGACCAATATCTCTTTCCCTCCTATTGTGAATTCTTTGACGCTTTCAAAGCCTTTGTCGGTCCTCCTATATCATATTCATTGTACTCCTATCTTCTCTCATATTCCCAAACATTCAAAGTACTGTTCTGATTTCTGTTACATTTTAGTTTTTTCTCTAGTCTATTTCATACTTGCTTTTCTTTCTGAAGTAGTATAGCTTCTCTTACTGCAGTCTTTTGGAAGCTCTCCTAATAGCTTTAGTGAAGTTTTTCTTTTACATAGGACCCCAAATTATGTTTACCTGCTGTTCCATAGAGATTGTTCCGATGCATCACTTTCTTTCCATGTTCCCTCCCTCATATTATGCAGAGCCTAACAATAGGAATCTGTAAACTCTCATGCTTTCTTCTCCGTCCAGCACTATACAAACTTTCCCCAACTTGAGGACGAGTTAGGTTCCAGAGGTCTGTTTGTAAGTAGAATTGTTCATAGATTATCTTTAAATGTAAACAAAAGTACTGTACAGTACATACATATCCAGTATTGTACTTTATTTAGGTTAAAGACACTTACACTACTACATAAAACATAAAGTATACAGTATTTATGAATTTTGATACAGTAATAATAATGTAATAATGCAGTACAGTACAGTAATACACACATTAATACATGGGTAGATAATGGGTAAGTTTTTGTTCGTGTCTCTGAATGTTTGTAAGTCAGTTGCTCATAAGTAGGGGAGCTTCTGTACTTTTTCTTAGTTATTAAATATCTTGTTGTCTATTAACAATAAGATATAATTTGTTCTTATAAAGCCTACAAGAAAAACTTCAAATATAAAAAAAAAAAAAAACAAGTCTGTGGAACAGCACATGAGGACAGTATGTTGAACTTCTTCTAATTATTATTATTATTATTATTATTATTATTATTATCATCATTATTATTATAGTATTATTATTATTATCACTTAAGTACAATACAATAACTATCAGTATGCTCAGATTCTTTTAGGAAAACAATAATGACTTGGTACTATCATAATGTTTAATGACTTTACAATAAAATAGAGAGAAATCATAAGTTAATTATTATCAACACCCTCATTCACTTTTAAGGAGGTCAAATTTATATGGTATTCTCTTGAGTAATAATATAGGAATTAGATTAAGTAAACTAAATATTAAAAATGAGTTTGCTACCCCTACATAATCAATAATAAAGCCTGAAAGCACTGCAAATAATAACTTTCCAGCAACTTCTAGTGAAGCCATTGCACTATAATGACTAGCTTGAATCTTCCTGGAGCACAGACGGCTCACTCGCATCATGAGAGAAAAAGTTGCAGTTGATATTAATCCACTACTATAGCTTAACGTACAAAGAGACATAATGCTGCTAATATATAAACAGAATATATTCTCTTCTCCCAGTACATTATGATCCCATATTAATATTAACGTACACTGAAGTAATATAGCTAAAAATCTATACAATGAATGTAAGAGTAATATGCTTTTTAAATGCTTAATAGTATTCTTTTTGCTTAACAAAACACCTCCATAGAATGAACCTAAGATGGATAGGCCCTGCGAGATGATGCCATTCCAAAATGCGAGTTGGCTTTTAGACATGCCTTTATCTAAGAGGTACAAGGGGAAGTTATTGATTGCACCTCTCTCACCCATTTTGTACAATAACACATACATGCTCAACCACAGTGTTCCTGGAGAGTGTATAACATCCTTCAGAATATTTGCTGCCTCTTGAACTCTAGATATGTCCTCTTTATCTGATTCTTCAGTCTTGATGGGCTGATTCATTTTAGGGTCAGATATGTACTTTTTATCATAGCTGTTTTCAGTTTCATCTACTGGAATAGTGGATATGATGACAGCAGTGATAAGGTAGATCAGTGAAAAAATAATAAATGTCACCGACCAATTTGTGAGCTCAACCAGATAGATAAAGCCAGATCCTCCAATAAACCAGCCCACTTTATACAGCACAACCTGGTAAATAAAATAATTACTTATTAAGGTGAAGCTTGAAATATCAATAGACAATACACTAATCTATAGGAAGCAATACCCAATTGTGTATTATGCAAACGACTTTTGATTGGATGACAAAATAAGCACAAAACATGTCTGACAAAGGAACAAACAAAACCATGGAAATGGAAACATGTCTACTATTAAGGTAGCTGTGAGTACAAAAATTAGGAGTGCATCAAAATTTCAAAAGGGCAAACACAAAACAAGTGCCTGTAGAGCTTTCTTTTAGCAAGCACATCATCGGTTACAAGTCTGTTCAGAGAATGAAATATAATAAAACTCTATTTATGCCTCAAACAATAGTTAAATGATGCTTTGGACAGTCATACTATCTAGAGTATCTCTATCACTGCTATTCTCTAGAACAGTCTTAGAAAACATAAGTTCAGGTTGTAATACATAAACATCTTAGGCTTCTTAAAATATATCAGCAGAAATTAAGCATACATGGTCTTGTCAGACAAAAATATCAGAGATACCCTACAGCAAGGATAGTTTGAAAGTGTTGAGAAAGCATTTACCTAATTCTTTTCCAGTTATTCAGCATTAAAAGTTACGTCATTACTTGGTTTTGTAAAGTATTTTGTTTGTATACATAGCAGACAAATACTAAGTTGCAGTATAATTCCTTCTTGTCAGAGAATGGAATTTTCTGCGCTAAAGTTAAATAATTTCATATATATATATATATATATATATATATATATA